>JAVYIG010005625.1:0-133111 GCA_035222895.1 Strongylocentrotus droebachiensis | reverse complement strand
TAAATGGGCATGCAGGACAGCGACCCGTCACATTAGGGGCATGGATGGAGAAATAATACCTGCTCACTTATCGTGTTTGAAAATTATGAGCAAACGAATGAGAAATAGAGTACCGATAATGTAACATCTGCTGATAGAATGTCCGAAGGTTTTATTGAGTTGAACATGTGCAACATAAATATATTGAAGTTGAGAAATGTACATGCATGATAATGCATTTATAAGTTAAAATGTTTCTTAAAAGATAAAAAGAAAACAATCATCTTTTGTAAGAAGTCTGCAAATACCATTCTGAGAGATGTCATTATCTCATAAGAACGATCATATCCTGTCTTCTTCATGGCCTCATCTCTTGCATTTTATCCATGCATTATCCCTCCCATCCCGCTCGTAGCCTGTAAGTCACCATATTCTAATTATATATTTGACCAGTGTGATATCCTGTAGCCTTCTTTTCTTTTTTACAGATTCTCTCATTAAATGTAAAATAAAAAGAACATCGATTCCAAGCACTATTATTCTCATGAGACTTACGACATTTCGGGCATAATTTTGTCCCCCTTTAAGAAAGATTTGATTCCGATAATTATGACTTTACTCTCGCGGAATTAAACCAGGGGCGTGTCTAATTCGAGGGGAACAACTCGCAATTAAAATGATTTCCCGGTTGCAGTAATTCATTTCGCCTCAGTGATTCCAGCAGAATGACCAGTTAAACTGAAAAGGTTTTTACCCTATAATGAGAAACCCAATTCCCGAATTTTCTTCTCTTTCTTTTAAATTGCCATATATTTACCGGAAATCTGGACCTGGCGACGAATTTATTATCGGATAACGAGTTCTAAGGCCATGATTAAGACAGAAACAATATTACGATCCGATTGTTGGATAATCTTGGCAAAATTTCAAACATTATAAAGAATGAGGCCGTTTAATACACACACTCTAATCTCGCACATTGGAGCTCTACGTTTTTAAGAAAAATAATAATATTGATCATTAATCACAACTTTATATAACAAAAGGAAGAAAATCGATAGAATGGTTATGAAAAGGGTTTCTTGTTCAAGTTCAAACATAATACGAATTTAAAAATGGAACTGTACCGATTTTGACATATGCCAAATGTGTGCGTGTTTTTGTTTGGAGGGGGAGGGGGTGTCCTTATAAGAACTAAACACTCTTTAGACTTAGTTAATTATGGTGGCAAAAGTGAAACATAAGTGAAATAACATGATATTTCGTTATTAAATACTAAAAATGTAATGTGCTTATCAGTTTTGTTGTTCTTTCTTATAACGTGAAAAGATTCAACTATTTTAATTATCCTGTAAAATGTAACGTCGCCTAAAATCTTAACTGTAAATTGCAAACCTTTTGAACTTGGATCTGTATCTTCATGTCACCCGACAGTCATACCTGCATGTGAATACAAGGTGAGTGTGTTAAACGAACACTGGTACATGGATGAAAGGGATCCAATGGAGTATGATAAAGGATAACTCATCAGAACAAAACTTATTCCAGATCCGTCGATTCAAGTACAAAAATAGTGATATAATCACGTAAGGGTGTGAAAAACCCAATACCGAAGTTCTTAGTGACGTCAACATGATCCATTGTATTTATTAACATGTCTCAATACTGTTTTCATCACGATTGAACCCATTCAGTGATATGTTAAAAACTCAAAAGGATGTTTAAAAAAATATTCAAAATTATCTAACGTAATTCGATAATCGACATTCAATGATGAAAAATCCCTACGTACGCAGAATTATGTATTTATTAAGAGTTTTGTTGTATCACTGATACTGATAGGATATTATCAATGAAATTATAAACTTTCTGTGCCATGCAAAGAATAGCTTAATATTAAGGTAAATAATTCGGTTATCACGTTTCTGATATTGTGTACAAGGTGTGTACAAAATCATGTAAAATTTAGCATAGGAGTTCATTCTGATTCAAATATCAATGTATCTTTTCTGTTTAGCCTAAACTTTCTGATTTATAAAATTGTACAAAGCACCTTATGCAAGGCGGTGAAATTCTTATCATGAAAACATCGATCCCAAAGCACTGATGCAATGTAATTGACACACAGTGCCACATAAAGATCTAGCTCCAACTACGACGGTTGGTCATATATAATGGTGATGATAACGACATTGATAATGATGACGATATTTTTAACATGATGATATATGACACTTCAGGTCCGTAAGTATTATTAGTCTTGGCCGCTTTTACGACACTCAAACATTTTAAGGCTTAATCCCTGCCAGGTAACCATTTACCTTACCTGAATCGAGTGTGGCAAATGGCGATAATGTCTCAAAAGGACGATATTGATGTAGCAAGGACCCAAACCCCGTAATTTGTGATTCATGTATCATCCAAAAACATCTCTACTTAGGGTCACATATTCGGGTCACTTTTTATTTTCTTCCAGGTAGAATAACCAAACTATTGAAACTCTAGACGACATCCCTTCTAAAATCGTGGAAACCGAAGATATTTAATAGGGTTACAGAGGATCTTTAATAGGGTTAAAGATCTAGTGTGAAAACGAGTAGTAATGTTTCCAAATTACGTTTCGCTATAAATGCATTTTGTGCAACACTTTAGCGAGGAATATTTGTTACACTGCTTGCTGAGCAGGGGCATCGCTCGACCATTTTGAATAATTGGGGTATTGTCGATGGTCGAAAAAATGGTCCAAAACAGTTCTTTAGAATGTGCTGACGTAAGGTAACCACTTTTTTCCAAATGCAAAAAAGGGAGATATCACATGTCCACCCCCCCCCCCCCCCCCTTCAGCAATGACATCGATATGTTGTTTGGGTACAAACCTGATTTGGCACTTTTTCACGATTTCAACCCGCTGACTACTGAATTATTAAATTCCCATAGGATTAACACAGGGACCACCCGGTTCCAATGAGCAGTGGGTTAAGTTCTATCATCCGTTCGAATGTCACAAATTATGACAATTCGGAACAATGGTGCTAAGGTAGTGTCTTCAATGCTAAATGTACAATTAAATATAATCCGACAGTTTGAGTGAAAACATACCATTATTAATGATAACAATTGGGAAAAACTGATCTGATCGATTCCTGAATTCTCCCAACTATATTTGTATTAGTATGTAGTATGTAGTATGTTATTAGTATGTAGTTGATGTTAATATTAATCGTCTCAGAGCAATGAATTGGCTCTATATACCAATCCAAACATTTAAGTGTTGATAGATTTTTGAAAGTCTATTTTCCAACCGTTAAATACGTAGCATTTAATACAAAAACTACGCAGTTTTTTCATAAACCTTATACAATGTTACCGGTCCACTTTAATTAGAATTGAATTATTAGAAATTATATTGAGGTTATAATAATAATATTATTTAATTCTTATATAGCGCTTAATACAAAAATTTGCACATAAATTCCGTTACTCTCGACTTTAATTCTGTACTCCATGCTGTCACATGGTTTACATGAAGTAATGTGCTCGATATTCAGACATTTTACGAGTAGGGATTAAGGAAAGCCCAAGTGGGGCATTAACACTTTCTAAGAAACCAGTGTATGTTAGATAAATTTATCAGGGGAGCTGTTTTTGCAAGACTCAATTTGAGATACACATCATTTAAGATATTTTTTCTGATTATCAGAATCCCAACGCTTAGGCTTATCTTGATTGAGAGCATGAATTTTAAAATCTCACAATTCATGTTCGGCGTCTAAATTTGAATAAGCTGTCTTTTTAAATTCTTATAAGAATTACATTTGATACATCGGTAGATGGGTTTACTAGCAGTAATATGAAACTCATTATTCAAGACAATTTATGTGTCATGATCGATGGAATTTTACATGATTGGCACAAGTGGACGTTATAAATCCCAAACATGCATTTGACTTGTCATCTAAATCTCAGTCTTTCTTCTCTCACTATCCCTCTGCCATAGTCCTCTTTCTAAAAATTTCTTTCTCTTCTATTTCCCTCAGTCCATCTATTTTTTTCTTCTCTCTCTCTTCTTTATCTCTAAATCATTGTGATCTCCATCCTCTCCTTCGTTCTCTTTTTTCTCCCACAATTGTTATCTTTATCTGAATCAATTTTCATCTGAATATTTTGCTATCACTTCTTCGTTCTCTTTCTCCCTACCACTCGAAGGGCATGGTTGACTGCGTGTACGGAAGATACCACTGTCACAGCATGTTTGCAGAAACTAAATTCGATAATTATTCTTGACGTTTCTAATGGACATCGTCTCATGGATTTTTAAAATCTACAATATGGAACCTAATCGAGCACACGCACGCCCAAATAAAACTCCAACTAACAATGGTTTACATGTAACATCGATCCTGTAGTCTTGGGCAAACAATAACGTCTCCACTCAGGTCTGCATCAGACCAGTCCTTCAAATGTAGACAAATTAGGGCACTGATACCCAAGAAAATACTGTTTGCATGAGTTCTTGCAAAATATACGTACAAGCAATGACTACATGTATGTATAGTTCCTAATAAATACAAAATTTGGATTGAGTGCCATATTCAGACAGTGATTTCAAAGGCCTACACATTAACATAGGTGTATGTGGATGAAACCACTGTATTGTCTAAAGAAGACTTGGCGTCCTCTCTTCTCTTTTAGCTGTTCAAGGAGGTGCAGTGCCTCGGTCACACCTTTGCGTATGTTGCTGCATATTGTTGCGCTATGCGGGGTAGGCATATATCAATACATAGCCGTGTCCAGCAATACGCGGCAAATTTGAAGGTAGCAGTCACACTATTGCGTATCTAGCTCGTAGGTAGCTCGTACGCCATTCGTACAAAGACTGCCTACAGTTGCCTATGATTGCATATGACCATGATATAGCTCGTTGTTTCCAATGGCAGTAAGATTCAATACGCAGTTTGCTCGCCACGTTGTGTATGTAGCTCGTTCTTTGCTCGTTTGCTGCTCGCTAGCCGCTCGCACCAGTTCATCTCGTTGCGTCTCAATGCGTATTTGATCGCTTTAGCTCGTCTGTTATTCGTACTGCTGCGTGCCAGCTCGTTCTACGGCGTACCAGCTCGCTCGGGCTTCGACGGTGTAGAAATACTAGTCATTTTGCGGGACTAGGCATAAGCATCTTAGCTTCGGAGAAGTCTACATACAAGAAAAATCAATCCAATGACTAAAATGGCCTGCATCAGAGCTCTGCCTTGCAAAAGCTTAATCTGGAAGAAGCAGAAGCGAATGATGAATATTTATTGCAAATATGCAGCGCTATAGGCAGTTACACGCGCTCAAAAAAAGAGAGGTGCGTATATGGTTGCGTCTGCGTATGTAGTACGTAGTGAGCACGTTCCATTGCGCTTTATTGGGTATGAGTGCCAATGTCGTAGTAGGTCCATGGTTGCGTATACCTGCTCTTAGCCACTCGCAATCGCTCGATGTTGCTTGCATTCACTGGTTGCCACTCGTTTCCGCTCGTAGGCGATTTGACATTGCGTTTGCTTGCGATAGTTTAGAAAATATCAAAACTAGCGAGGGACCAATGCAGGCCTATGCGCTAGTCTGCGTATGTAGTACGTAGTGAGCACGTTCCATTGCGCTTTATTTGGTATGAATGCCTATGTCTGCATTCGGGCAATACGCAAGCCAATTACGCAAAGGTGTGACTGAGGCATAGAGTCTTACGCAATACACACGCAACTTAAACGCCATGTTAAAATAAAAATAAATTTGGGTAGACGCACGGTAAGTATGACATTTTTGGACAAGTTCGATGCTAGCCGTGTGATAAAAATAAACAAAATATTACTGAATATTGACTATATTTCTCAAAAGATATTCTAATAGGGTTATTGGGTTGTATTTCAATACTTTGCCAACTTATATCATACTTAAAATGAACCTCAGTCATTTTCAAGGAAATCCTATATAGCAACAGCGCATTTGCGCTTTGAGGCATGCGTACTAAATTGTTTTAAAAATATTTTAAAAATCGCGCTTTCTTTGCCCAAAGGAAATGGCAGAACTTGATTACATTGGCTGACAATGAAGAGAGTGAAATAAAATAGCTTTCTTATTGGTTGTCACATCACAAATGGGCGTGCCTAGGATAAATAAAATCGAGATTAAAATATTCTTGAAATACCGACTTCAAACAATTCTGAGGTTTTTTTTATCTCACTGTGTTTATGTAGGAAGTACAGCCCCTAGATTTCAAAGACATCGTTTAACAATGTTAAATCTGAGATGCATGGCCCTACATGTTATCAGTGTCTGTGATAAAAATTGAAGCCCTTAAAGGGAAAGTCCACCCCAGGATTTTTTTTAGCTGACGATATAGACCTAATAATACCATGAAGAATGATACAAGTCTCATTAAAATCCATGATCACATAACGAAGATATATCGACTTTTTTATCGAAAATCAGCCGCCCCCCAAATGCAAATGCGTTACATGGGCATGAAACGATCGCATTGTGACGTATGTTGCGAGCTGCCTTCTTATTTCGCAGACATTCACTTTCGCTCGCGGTACACTGTTATCGCACTGACACGACGAATCATGAATGAAAGCGAAAGTGAATGTCTGCGAAATAAGAAGGCAGCTCGCAACATACGTCACAATTTCGATACTATCGGTTATTTTTTGGCGATCGTTTCATGCCCATGTAACGCATTTGCATTTGGGGGGCGGCTGATTTTCGATAAAAAAGTCGATATATCTTCGTTATGTGATCATGGATTTTAATGAGACTTGTATCATTCTTCATGGTATTATTAGGTCTATATCGTCAGCTAAAGAAAATCCTGGGGTGGACTATCCCTTTAAAAATTGCGCTTTAAAATGATTATGAAGTGCCTCAAAAGAGTACAAATCTTTGAGTGACCGGTTTTACCATGCGCACTTACCCCAATAGACTGTAGTGTTTAAAAACCGTTAGGAAAACGGCTTTTTAAACTGCGATTTCCAACCATAAATATCTTGTTAATCAGACAGGCGATCAGCCTGTGAAAGTCATCGGATTAGTGACTGACCTAAACGTTTATAATTCTGATTGCAGCATGAGCTAAATCCAGGATTTTGTTTAGAATCTGAGGCAAGATACCCAATCCCTTTAAACGGACCTACTCCTAACAGATCAAGCTGGCTATATATTTTTTGTATTTATCAGTCCATCGCACATTTCAACAATTTCAGAAAAAAGAGATCAAATGTAATAAAACATACCAGATATATAAATATATCATGTTGTTCTAACGTCGCACAAATTTCTACCGTCTGTAAATGTGTGATATTAAAACGGTGAATCATCATCTTAGCTATCGAGTTTTTAAACTTATCCTTGCAACAGACGATTGCCCACTCGAAGTTAAATCGATCGAAATATCTTCCGTGTAAATATTGGCGGGAAAGAGTCGAATCTAATCAGGCTGTTATTTTCACGATTGATTTGTGGGATTTAGGCTAGGGGCTATATCTTCCAAAACAAAGTAGATAGAATTTTCAGAGAAATAATAAAAATGGAATGTAGCAAAAGTCAAGGTGAAGAATAAAAACATGCGGTATCTTCCAGCGACAGATTATAAAAATGTAGCAGAAACATTTAGTATGATAGCGACTATTTTCGAATAATCAACTTAACGCAATTTCAATAGCCCTATTTGCATTACCTATCTGCGAACATGACAATGACGTTCTACGTAATGCGAACATGATAACAAAATTGCCGCCCCTGTGGACTATTGGCCGATTGGTTTCTTCCTACGAAAAAAACCAATTAAAAAATCTGCCCCCTTACTATGACAGTCTAATATACCACAGAAAGTCTACAATAGATAAATACATAAAACGACGCGAGAATGTGTTTTCATCTCGTTACAACCCTGACTCTGAGCTCTAATATATTGCTTTCTAATTTTAGCTTGTTTTTGTTGGCTTATCCCTCACGAGAATCGGGCATTTCAAAAATCCTTACATGGTTCTTTAGCTCAATTTGCCACTTTCTTCAAAGTCCTCGTTTTTCAACATTGCCGTTCTAAAATGTCCCGACTCAAGGTAGGCAGAAGTACTATACCCTCTAATTTATCCCTGTAAAATTTAAAAGAAATGTTAGAAGTGCGGAACGACACAGTTACAATTTTATAAAGCATTCATCTTTCGTTGCATTATAATGACTTAATCAAGGAATGTGCAATTAGTTTATTATAGTATCCCAAATATATATTTGTCACTGTTTCAATATAATCATGACTTTCTAAACTTTCAGATTGTACGTATTATTATAATAGTTAGTTGCTCCGATTGTAAGTACAATAGTGATCAGAAATCACTTAATGAAACACGATAATATGGGAAATGTTGTGTTGTGTGAATATATAAAGCCACTATTCAATTAGGACCTCAGAGCCCCCCCCCCCCCTTCTTAAATAAAAATCACTTTCTACTATTATCTTGCAAGCGGGGACATTTCCTTTTGCGTCTGATCATGATATCAATCTTGTTTGTATGTTTCGGTCAATCGTATGACATTGTTACAGTTATACCGCTTCATGCGATGTTTCTCCTCATAATTATTGATCATGTTGATTGAGTTAAGCGCTTCAAATCACAAAACATGCGACGAGCGTTTTACGTATAAGTATGTCCCCTTAATGGTCAGAATGAAATTAAACTTAGGGTAGGTGAGCGAGCTTATTTCCACTAACGTACCTGATATACATTGCTTCCAGAAGCAAAAAAAAATAATCCCGTTGCTTGAAATCCCTCCTGTATCTATTCTGAAGGGAGAGAATTAAAGTTTTAAGAAAGATTATGAACATTTGGTTGGTGTATAAAGCTTTAACAAAAATTAATAGGGAAAGCAAAACGACTTTGTTTCTTGCGTTACCTGCAACATTTCAGATTCCAGTATATTTGACTATTGTTTTTCTTTGATCAGAGCTTTGATCGGACCAAATGGGAAATGAGAGGACACGTTTGACGTCAATTTAAATGCAGAACTCCACAATACGCTAAATTACTAAATACTTTGGACTGGCCAAATATTATTATCTTTTTAACCAGTGAATGTTGTTAAAAATGCACCATAAATGAGAAGTTGCCAAATGGAAGTACAAAACTCCACCGTATTTAAAGCTTTGTTGATACTTAACCCGTTGACTGCTGAACTGTATAGGTCGCATAGGCTTAACACAGGGACCACCAGGTTCACGTAAGCAAAGGGTTAAATGATGTAAATGAATCTTATATCCTTCAATGTATTTGTATCTGGGCCAACTCGATTAATACGTGTCTAATGGCGGTAATAACGTCACGAATAAAAGATGGGTCATGATCTATTTCCATCCACTTTTCCAAGGACATTCATTTCACATTTCACAATGGAAATAGCGAGTCGGTTAACCGCAATCTCCTACCTATGAAAAATATTGGGCTCCCCTATCAAATAGCAAGTGTACATGCATTATACATGCATTATAATCAATTCGCTGATATTTACTGATATGAAATATTTGGAAAACTTGTAGCTAGTTGAATTAATAAGTTGATTTTAATTTCCAAGTACAATGAGACATATCGCCATTGTTTTTTTAAAAGGCAATCGGATATTAAAGATATTAGTTTTCCATTAAGTATCTGAAATGAATTGTATCCAACCAAATAAGTCAATTTCAGTTATGACGTTTAGCCTAAATGGGGTTTTGGATTTAGAAACTCTGTGTTTAGAGATCTCTTCCCGATAAGAGTATTTATTAAAGCTATGCCGTAACTACTGTCAAAAAACAACCACGGCCTTCTGTTTTCATATAACATATAGTAAAACACTTGTGAAAAAAGATCCTGATAACATTTGTGTTTAAAGCCGACGCTATTTTCCGTTGTCGTAGGTTGAGTGAGCGAAGTTAATAGGGCCTTTTAGATTTGCACGACGGAGAACGTGAACTGCCCTTTTAAGGCAATGTGACGTCACTGCCAATGCCTTTAAAAGGACGTCACATTTCCTTAAAGCCACGTGAAAGCCACGTAAGTCACGTAACACTCCTCTCCAAACAACAGGTGTGAATGGTGACAGACATACATGCCTTCCTTATGAGCTAAACTGCATAAGTGCTGTTCAATTTACTGCATGTATTAAAGCAATCCGAGTAAAGGACCTTGTCTTTCTGTGACGCTGATAATATTCAAGCATCACTCTCATCCTAATGCTACGTTTACACTATGTTCCCGGCGGCCACGGCAGCCCCGTTTACCCGAAACGTAGTGCGCCGTGGGATTTAGACCAATTTTATCTCTGGATTCAAGTTTTGTTACGTCTTGCCAAGTTTTCTCACGGTCTACCACGTTATCCGTGACGGGTCGTGGGGGGGAAGGGGATGCTGGGTCCCGGAGGCTCCAAGGCGCACTACGGTTCGGCCCGCGTTCTACCACGGATGCCAGAACGTTCCCTCCCGGCCCGTCAAGTTCTGATGGGGTCCCTCACGTTTCCCACGTTCTGATCAAGGTCTGACACGTTTTTCACGTTCTGTCAAGGCTTTGTACGGATGAAACGTGGATGCAGGGCAGCTTTGGAGCACGTTTGTGCCGGCGGTATGAAAAGAAGGTCTCCCAAGCAATAGCAATCATGGTATCCTGAGACCTCGCGTTGTGTCAGACCGTAGTAGAACGCAACGCGCCGTAGCGTGCCGGGCGCTTAAACCGTTCCACTACGGACCACCCCCAAGTTTTGTTACGGCCTATTACGGACTTTCACGTTTTGTTACGTTCACCCCGGTTTATTACGGCCTACTAGGTTTCTCATCCGAACCGTGACTGCCGTGGCAATTTTTTTGACAGTTTAAAAATCTGACACGGTATCCACGGCAATCACGGCCTGTCACGTTTGCCCATACGGTCCCCCGCGTTGTGTCACGTCAATCCCGTTTCGTCCACGGTGGCCTGAAATGTGGTTGCCGTGGCCGCCGGGAACATAGTGTAAACGTAGCACTAGACAGCTCTGAATCAAGTTCAGCTTATGTGTAACCTCGGTCACACCCTTATGTGTTACCTCGGTCACACCATGCTGATTTGTCCTGGGTGAACCCGATCGAAATGATGCATTTCTGGCTTACTTTTTTACTTACTTACTTAATTAACTAGTAACTTTATAGTTACTTACTTCTTACTCATTTATTCCCACTCTTCTTACTTACTTATTCAGTGACTTAATTTCTGTTGTCTGTTTGCTTTCTTTATTTAATAACTTTATATCCTCGCTGCAAATTATCACCTAGAATGATTAAAATCTGGAATTCGCCAAAAATTCCTTTGGCGTTCTTATCCGTTTTGATTCCTGTGATATGATGATCTTTCCTTGTACATCATGGAGATCATGTTGATTCGAGGAATACTGCGACTACGACAATGTTTAAATACGTCATTCTTAATCGAAAAAGAGAGAAAAATGGTGCTGTTTTAACCGCTACCGCTTCGTTCTAGAGGTAATACAAAGTGTTGGTATTGGGGCATGCATTTGGTTCAAATGTTAATATTGGAAGCATATGCGATTTTTACAATATTCAAAGTCGCGGTTGAAATCGAGTCTATAAAGTGATGTAATTCTAAATAATAAACTCTTTATGTTGCATAGCTCCCTCTCAAGGCTCATATTACTTTAGCTTTAAAACAATGTTTCTCGACTACAATCGACCGATTTGCTCTTCCTGTTGGGAAGTTATATATCAAAACTACTGCATATTCTGAAAATTTTATGGTCGCAGCTACCATGTAACAGCCTTAGGCGCTATTTGAAATAATTGTAATTTAACGGGAGCACCGTTAAACTTTATAAAATTCAATTTCTCGGAAGCAGAAGTGTTTTAGGGGCAAAATGTTCTAGTGCCTATAATACATCCACTGGGGCATCAAAATATATCAAAAGTTTAAAGAATTACTATCCATCCAATTTTCTAAATTTCCCCGAACTTTGCATTACCTTTGAAAGAAGATTTAAAAGAAGATGGTGGATAACAAAAACCTCTGCATTTCATTTGGGAGTCAACAGGCAACAGCATGTCGGATCTCTCGCCCAGAGGATTTGACTTGACATGATTCTAACACAATGTTCCACCAGTCTCCCGCCTTGATGTGAGGACGACAAATTAATAATGTCTTTGGGATATTGGTCTTGTAAAACTCCATTTATGGAGGGCAATGCTTCCGATATAGGGCAGTTTGCTGCCACATCAGAAGTTCATGCATTTTGTGTGTGTTTTAAGTTCATATTTGCACTGGTTCATCTGCAGGCCTGTCGGCAGGCGATATTCCGACAAGAGAGAGATACCGCGCGAAACGGCGCCAAAGAGTGATGGTTTATGGGTGGTGACACGATGTCGGCTTTAAAAAAGGTCAACCTGAGGAGTAAAGTCGGAAAATACGAAATGATATCAATTGCACTAAGAAGAAGATGCTTTCTCTTTGTACATGAAAACCCTCTTCTTAGAGATGGGTTGGGAAGATCATTGAATGCCGTGGTAGGTCGCCTCTTCGGGGCTTGTCTTATTTTATATATTGTTTCTCCAAATCCTCTTTACCAAAACTAGTTCTAGTGTTGTTTTTCGATTAGGACATTTTTTTGTTAAAGTTGTACTTCCTTACTTTATTGCGACTTAGAAAACGAACATTGATTCCATCCCAACTAAAGCCCGGGTAAAATGTTTTCATATTCGTGTCATATTTTTATAGAAGCTTGAGAATATGATCCCTCCCCCCTTTTATTTTCTTCTAGGGGCACGGAAGCTTTCAATTTCGCTATTATTGGGTTATATACATGCTGGAAAGAAAAACTTCTCGCTAAATTTTTCTTTAAAAAAACAATGTAAATGTATTTCAAGGAAAGGGTGTCGGTTTCTTTTTCTTGTCTTTTCTTTTGCATAAACGTGTGTTTAAGAAAATGTTTAGTTTTGTTGAAGATAAAAACCGATTTGTAAACTTTATCATGAAAAATGATTACTCTTCAAAGGTCATTATTTTGATCAACGTTGAATTAATTCCATTTAATATATATCCGTAAAGCGGATTTGGGAGGGCCTGCGGTCCTGAAATGCGCTTTATAAGGACGAACTATTATTAACTATTATCATTATTTAATCGTCATCATTTCTAAATCATATTGTATACCTCAATTTTTATGTTACATACCAAAGTCTATGACAACTATAATCGCACGACCGGTACCAATGTCGATCTTTAACAACGAAAATTAACAACGGTTTAATGCTTTAATTGAACCTTTAAACCTTTGTTTCCATTTTCGATTTCGATTTTTTTTTTTTCCTGAAATCAAGCTGGAAAAAGAATTAATGAAAGCATATGGTAATAGTGCTCCAGCAGTAGCAGTAAGATTTAAGTGCAGTTTCAGTCATTATATTAGAAGTAAAAATGACAATTACCTCACTAATAGATTATCCATTAATTCGCTTCCGACAAACATTCTACAGAAAACTTCAGGGGTTTCCAAATAATGTTGCTACCACATTTTTATTAGGTGATAGCCATTTTCCCGTGAACCTGTTAATCAATGATATTTTATGGGAGATTTTGGATAGTATAGCAGTAAAAGGGATATTATAATCAAGCAGGGACAAAGTATGTGATGTATTCTTGGCTGCATTAGTTTACATACAAAGAATGTAAAGTGTGAGGAGTATTATTTGTAGAAGCATTTTGTATTCAACATATGTTGATATTTATAGAAGGCCTATTTTAAATACACAAACAGTTATATTAGTAGAAAAAGTATGAAAAGTGATTAATTTGAAAACATTTATTTTTAAGAAGTGGTGGCAGAAGTTGTTAATCGTACTAATAGTTCTACTATAGGAGGAGAAGTGGTAACAAGGTTTAAGTTTGATGATAAACATAGAAACAAAATGGTAACAGTGGTGCAGTTTATTTCATAGTTTTATTTTATAAGACAATATATTTCTCAATGCCAGTGGTTTACATTTCAGTCTTATAATTCAAATTCACCTGAAGCCAATGATTGTAGTTAACTCCAGCCTAAATCTTGTGAAATATTGTACTATAATACCTCAGGTGGTGCCGCTGACCACTTATATTTTGCAGTCTGTGTAAATAAAGCATTTGGGTCAATCATAATAGGATTTGTTCCATTTATGTAATGCGATGATTTTAAGCTTTAGAGCAAGTACAAATGCGGTTGTGTATCTGCTTCAAAATCAAGTTCTTAAAAGGCGTCATCGCGCCAAACGACAGTATACGCAACGCATACAATTACAGACATTCTGTTGCTTTTCGTTTTGTACTCATAAATCGGAGTAGATCACAAGAATGAACAGGAGCCGAAATATTACGATGCGTCATCGATTTCCGGCTATAGTGTTTTATATTTTAACCATCAAACTACCACACATATGAATAAAGACTTTGTGATTGAAGATTTTTGTTTAATTATGTTAACATATATCCGAATGAGCCTTATAGACAACAAATTAATTGGAAGTAAGTCCTCATTCCGACAGTATGCTCTTATCATGGAATAATGAATCAAGACATTGGAAGTCACTTCAATTTGTCCAGGTTTAAATTGTGCACAATGATCAAAATATGTTTCTCGCTACTTGCATCAAAGTTAGAAGAAACAAGCTTTACAGTTGTTATGAATAGTGGATTCCCTGCTCTCCAACATCTGAAATCAAAGAAATCTTACAAAAATAGGTTATGGCCTGCAAATACGACACTTGGGCCTTAAAGCAGGACAAAACAAAAGTTTCTCAGATTTCTTTTGGGTAGGTAAAACTATTAGGATGAAGAGATAGATCTTCGCTTTCCTATGACTTAGACGAAGATAGCAATGTACTCTCGTGTGATGTATATGACCCTTTCCTCTCTCGCTATCTCTCTCTCTGTCTACCTACCTATCTATCTCTCTCTCTCCCTCCCTGTGTGTCTACCCCCTCTCTCTCTCTCTCCCTCTCTCTCTCTCTCTCTCTCTCTCTCTCTCTCTCTCACACACACTCTCTTCCACCTCGCCCTCCCCCTCTCTCTCTTCGTTACTTACATCTACTCATTCGTATTTAACCTCTGGTCTTTGCCTCTTCTCCTCACTATTGTGTAGCTATATAATATCATTTGATTTAATCACTACTTCAGCTTTGACTAGAAAAGTTAGAAAATCAATATCTATTTTTTATCTGCCTGTCTATATTATCTCTCTCTTCTCCTTTTTCTTTCCCTCTCCTGTTCCATATATTTTATTTTCTTCTTCCCTCTGTCTATCATCATTTTAGTAACCGTTTTCATAATTCGTTCTCTTTCACTTTTCTCTTGTAAATGCTTATTTTAAATCTCATTATTCCCTTCAAATCTCTATTCTTCGTTTTCCAATTTCGTCTATTTTTAAATTCATGGTACAGCGCATGCAATATTATGGCACAGTATAACGGAAACACCAAAACAATTTGCTCTTTTTCAACGATTACTATCATTCAACCCCTTATATCCATAGCATGTATTATAGAAATGAAACGAAAGAATTTTTTTTAATGCCGATCTGTCAAAAATCTAAACCCAGCAAAGCTCGACAAATTGTTCTTTGGTAAATTGAATCATTTTTTTCGAAACTGCTAGGTAGGCTTCATGGTCTAAATATTAATGATTGGTTTTTCATAGTCAGATATCCAAGCTTGACAACAAAGAGAGAGAGAGAGAGAGAGAGAGAGACAGATAGAGAGAGGGAGGGAGAGAGAAATATGCTTTAACAATTGCAAAATAAGCTGACAATAAATTTTTAAATTGGAATAATCCTGTCCACTCGACGCCACCCTTTTCAAGTGTACACATTACTGAATTTCTGTGCTGTAATGGACACGTGAAATTTCAATAAAATCAACTATCAATGTATTCTTTTACCAGACAAATTACTCTAAAGTGCATTACCGCTTCATTCGTCAATTAACTCACTAAATGGCTGATCAATTACCCTCGAATATCTTTGCCAAATAGGGTGCGCAGTGTAATTGTCATCTGATTATAAAGACCACAGTGAAAGGCATTTTATATATGTAACTTCTTTGTTGTCATCCAAGAAACTAAGCCCATTGTTATTCAATGCAATCATATTTTACATTTAATTATTTATGTTCAATGAGAACGATCATACCCAGGTTTAAATTCGGTTTATATTTTCACGAATAGAGGCTCTTCCGACACTATTTGCATGTTTTCCCTACCGAACTCATTCCTTATTTGTTTCTCCTCCTCCTCCTCGTCTCTCTCTCTCTCTCTCTGTCTCTCTCTCTCTCTGTATTTATATATATAAACTCCTTTTCTATCTAACTATTAAATCAATTATTGTCTGTCTATGACATCTTGCTTTGTATCCTTGTAAATCCTGTTTTGGTGTTGATTTGTTTTCTATATTATAATTTTTGTAATCATTCATTACTTCTCATTAATCAATCTAAAATATGTCATGAATCTTAATTCTCTCAAATGCATGAAACATGACTTTTCCAGGATCTTTGTCAAGCAATAACAATCTGAGCAATAATAATAAATAATCTGTCCCTTTAAACATGATGCGTCATTTGCTGACGGAGGACTGCGTCAGTAACTAGAGCAGTCTTTGAAGCGCCTTAGAAAGTGACATCAGACACGCAGTGAATGCAAAGGAACTGTGAAAGCATTGCTTTGAAGTTAATTGCGCCGGTTGGTAATAAACAAAATCGAAATGACGCAGGACGTCGACATCGATTGTGTAGTTTTGGCGCATCAGGTGATATAGATATTGTACTTAAACAAAATCAAAATGAACGGTGTAAACATTAAGTTAGATTACTGACTCACGCACTAAATACCCTTAGGTAACAATATAACCATAATACCGTCTTGTGAGCAACGTGCAATTAATTATGTTCTCACTATCGCAATTTTCGACGTTATTCTAACGTGACACCTTTGTTTGTGAAATTATGATGTTTTCTCGGTACAATTTTTTCCGGCTTCAATGTAATTTGCACAGATAGCCAAGAGCCAGCTAAATAATGAATTAAACTCCAAAAACGTCCCCCCCCCCACACTGTAAAAAAGAATTTGTTCATTGGTAATTTTTACGTATTTTTTCCATGTAGAATTTACTTGAAAACATTAGTTTTGCCACTTACGCACTAAATTTAAGTCTTGCTAACTCAAACTTTCAATTTAGTAGAACATACGTGGAATATTGAAGTAAAATCAAATACATAAGAACTTTAAGTAATTTCAGCTTGTATTAATTTAGTAATTTTAACTCAAAATCAGAAATTATACGTATTACTCAAACAATTTATGTTGATTATTCTTATCTTTTTAAAGTAAGGACCGATGCAGTGCGTAATAGAAATATTTACATAATTCATGAATATTCATTAAGACCAAATTAAACTCTTTTTTAAATAAAACAATTTTTTTTTGTGGTTGAATGAAAATTTAAGGACTTTAAAACATTTACTAATTCATTTAACATGGCTAAGCAAAGACAAGACAATTTTTAATTGTTACCCAGTTCAAAACAAATCAAAACTTGATATTTCAGGAAATTGTCAACCAATTTTCCTTTTAAGATGCTACGATCAAGTATATATAAAATTTGGAGCCTTTCAATATGTGTCGAATTGAAGCGTATGTAATAGTATAGTATTAATGACTGCTTTGAGAGAAATAGTTGTTTTATTACGCTCAAGGGAAAGTTAGAATTGTGCTATTCCCCGAGGCTTGCCGAGGGGAATAGCCCAATTGTAACCTTCCCGAGAGCGTATGAAAACAACTATTTCTCGAATATTAAAGCAGTCATTAATACTTTTATATGCCGAAAAAAAATAGACTAAAAAATAAAAAATAAAAAATATTTTTCATTTTTGTCGAAGACGGGATTCGAACTCTTGCGTACAAAAGGTGATGAATATAAGGTAAGCGCCTCAGACCTCTCGGCCATCGCGCGGTGGTTACATGCTTGGCAGTTTTGTACAATATATACATTAAAATGAATTGAAACCGGCTTCGCGTGTGATCAATGCTTCGCAAAAGCTCCATATACGGACTCTTCTTTTACTTTTGCAATGCATATTGGCACGAACTTAGATCAAGATCTATCGGCAGATGTTGTTTTTTGGTTTTTGGAAGTTTATTTTCGTCTTCATGTCAACAATGCAAGATAAAATTGTCGGTAAGATCGATCGAGATTCAATTGTATTGAAATTACCGACCAATATCCTTCGCACACATAAGGTATCCTCCATCGCTCAAACCATTTTTTAACATGTAAACCTATGGGGTAACCATGGAGTAACCATGGTTATTAAAAATATTGAAATGTTTATGCATGGTTACCGAGAATTTTACAGGAACAGTTGAAGTTTATGAATGCAATTCGACCAATCAGATGGCTGGATTTCTTAAGTGAGGTATATAATTTGTGATGGTGGTAGATATATATATACGGTTAAATCTTAAATAGAAGAAGTGAATGATTAGTGGATGTTACTTGTTAGATTAGATGGGTACCAAATCGTGCAATATATAATCCTATCATAGCTTTTTTTTAATGATCTAAAATGATTACAATACTTAAATTATTTACGTTAATGTAACTCGATTTAACTGAGTAAAAATTTATTCAGCAAAATAAGTAAATTCTACTTAAGATGCCGTAGGTAATATTTACTTAATAAAAATAAGGCAATTCTTTTCCTCAATTTTATTGAGTTATTTCGACTATTATTTTTTGACAGTGCACCCCATAGCTCCCTGCACAAAGATTTCAAACGAAATCCTACATAGTTTCAAAGGGCCGACTAAAAGCTGCATTTGGGCTAGAGGAATGGATGGCTAAATGGATAGTGCGTGTTTGTATGGAAGTTAAAAGAGTCAGAATGGGGAGAAAGAGATAGGGGACGGAAGGAAAGGAGGACCATACAAATGGCAGACAGCTGCAGTGTTTGATGAATTTCCTGATAGGAATCAGTGGGCTGAACATTGCTAACTCTGGTATGGCTTTAACGGTCGGGTCGTTTGACTGTGAAAGGTTTTAACACTTTTTCTTTGACCTCTTTCGTTTATTTTGGTATAATTTGGACATTTGATATGGGTATATGATTTAAGTATCCTCATATATCTCAAATCAGACTCACTCTGCATCGTGATAAGGTTGTAGAGAGATGAGAGCCTTGGATACACAGTTGATCCTTGAAACAAAATTCTCTAGCTTAAATAATATGCATAGTTTTTCCCTTTTACTTCGGATTGGTTTAGTTTCACCATGTTGCGACAGTATAAAACAGTATTTTTTTCACATACCTCTCCTTCTACATAAATAAACATATAATAGAAAGAAAGAAAGTCGCTAGGATTCCTTACTTTTCTTACTTTTATCGGCTCAGTTCATGGCAACATGATCTGTTCTTACCTCTAATGGCCCAGATCATGACAACATGATCATGGTCATGTGACCTGAAGACAAATTATGACTATAGTCTCTATGTATTTATTGATAGAACAATAATACTCAATTTAGCCGATTCAGATTGATTTTGTTCATTCGGAATAAAAATTTATCCTTTGTGATTTGCTGTATACATTTCCGCTTCATCCCGAAATACAAAGCCAAGTTAATAAAGTGTGAAAAATTGTCTTATTTCCCCCCTTTTAGTGGAACACAGCCAAGCAGGAGGCAACGTTTCATAGAAATATAGATTACAATGAGGAATTGAAGAAAAAGTTAAAAAAGAACATCCTGTCCCCTTATTTTGCCATACGTTTAAATGAAATTCAGTTTCCTATTATTGTTGTGTAATTCGACGGTTCCGATTTGTAAAGTATTGAGTGAAATAAAATAAATGATAGAGTTCTCGATTGAACGAAGGTTTCGAGTTCAGGAGAATGCATTTTCAAAAGGAATTACCCCGCCCCCCACAAGAAAACAGACGAAAGGGTAGATTTCATACTCATAAGAAGGAAGTTAATGGGCAGTAACGGGAGTTGGTAGAAAACGAGCAAAGTGAAAGTGTAACCTACCACTTATCACCAACTTGTCTAATATTTTATCGTAGATGTATACCCGCTAAAACCATTTGTTATCAAATGATATGAGGCATGCTCAGATTGCTTCAAATCTGTACTATTCTTCATCCCCACCAGTCTGAATTATTTGGATCATTAGGAATCAAGCATTATTTCGTTCAAGGGCATTCAAAGCAAAGAACAAAACAGAAGAATAAGGCTGATATTAATATCATGTAACTATTGTGAGATGAAATACAATCTCAACCCCACACAAACATATACACACAGACGCAAACGTAACCTCTCTCCCTCCCTTTGATTATACGTTAATGGTGCTAATTAAAGGGGTGTAGCATGGCAAATACTGATTAACACAATCTACGACTTCTTTTTGACAACTGCATGTAAACGAATGGGCTTGATTAACGGTCAGCGCGTTAGCGACTGCGAAACAGACCGAAGTTCTCCTCACGCCTTGGTTTCGCGTACGTTGCACGCACGTGAATACTGCGGTTGCGTCGACCGATTGGCGTTTTATACCCGATTGGCCCAGAGTCATGCTACACCCCGTTTAAGCTATAATCCTGCCGAAATTATCAATGACTCTTCAGGAGAAAAAAATACGTCTGGTAATACAATGTATTCTCTTGTCTCTTTATTTCAATGATGATCTAACGTCACAATGTGAGTTTATATAACATATCACAATATGAATAATATCTACGTATATGAATAGGGTTTTTGTTAGCAAATATCATATTGGCTGAAAAGGTGTCACGTGACAC
The DNA here is from genome assembly GCA_035222895.1 of Strongylocentrotus droebachiensis. Classification (NCBI taxonomy): domain Eukaryota; kingdom Metazoa; phylum Echinodermata; class Echinoidea; order Camarodonta; family Strongylocentrotidae; genus Strongylocentrotus; species Strongylocentrotus droebachiensis. The sequence goes on along the minus strand of JAVYIG010005625.1, from coordinate 112,269 downwards.
TCAACATTTTGTTGTAATGTGCACGAGCATACAATATAAAAACCCTTTTTTGCGTATTCACTGTTTGCATTTGATTAGCTGCGCGCATCTAACGCGAAGGTAACCTGAATGTAATGGAGATGACCTGATTACAAATTGCAAGGCATGAGATCACAAATACCGTCAACTTTATAATATTGCATGCATCGTTGTTCAATATTATATTTATCTCCAAACCAGAATCTCCCATGTGCCATTATATTTCAACCTCGGCCTGCGGCTTCGGGGAAATATAAATTTGTCGGTTCATATTGACCTTTTTTGTTACATTGAATGCTGGAACATGCAGTATTCGTATACAATTGCGCAACTATCCATGCCAAGAGATGCTTAATGCCTAGGTCACATTTGCCGCGGCGGCCGTGCGGTCTAACATATCTACGGCCAATAGCTATTATAGGACCGCTGCAGCATTCCCACGGTCACATACGATAGCGGTCACATATGTTAGGGTAGCCGCACGGCGTATTTTTAATTTGTGGAGTAAAAAAATCTGCGACTGCCGTACGGCCTTTGAAGGACGCCTTGCGGCGGCCGTATTTTTTTAGAACAATACTTAGGCAGACACAAGGTAGCCGCACGGTGCCCACAAGGCGGCCGAAGGGGGACCATACGGCGACCGTGCGGCCAGACTGATGCTACCCCTTCACCCCTGGAGTATATACAACGAAAGGCTACCGTACGCCCGACGTACGGTCGCCATAGAACCGCTCTACGGCATGGCTACGACGTGTCTCATCGCTGCGGCGAACCTATAAATGAAAGCAGTTATAGCTCTGCGTGCTAATCCCACGGCGACCCGTACGGACTGCTAAGATAGGAATACGCCCTAGAGTGACCCTGAGGCCACCGCAGATTCTCTGCTGTCGCCACAAGTATCTCTCGATTTCGGGGGCGTACAGCCGCCGTATCCTAGCTGTAGAGCAAATGTGACCTCGGCATATTAAAGGCGCCAAAAAGTACTATTATTTGTAATACCCTGGCAAGCGGCCGCAAGGCGCTGCAAGCTTGAAGGCATTATTCCCTACTATGCTACTATGTTCCCATTGGAATTGACCACACCCGGGTAGACGTAGATTGGTGCCTTGTCTGAGGACAGTAGAGCCTGATTCATTCCTGAACCCTTGAAATCAAGGAACTACACAGCTTTAATTGCACTAGATTCATTGATGTATATTAAAATGATGTTCCTACCCGAAGAGCTAGTGACGAAGTCTTGCATTATGACTGATTTCATTTACGACCGAGTTACGGGTATTTCGCATTACTAGTTATTGTATTTTAAATCAAGAATGAATAGTTTTTGCTGCTATTACAGGCGAACTTCTGGCAAGCTTTAGGGATTTTACTTGTAATAACTCAGGTAGATGCATGCACAATTATAACGTTTAAATACATTTGGTGAACTACTTTTAAGACCAATTTGCAAATTAATCTTAAACATCTTTCTTGAAAAAACATTTGCCTTAAGTGACCTGTAGAATTAGCTTGTCAGAGGTCTGTCATTTTTAGCAACAGCTTATTAAAAGCGAAGTAGATTCTTTCTAAAGTAATCATATCGAACATAAACTGTTAATTCAATATCAAGTGACCAGTTATGATGGGTAGATTTATTAACATTCTTTAGCAATCTAGTATATTGTCAAGATTATAATGCAAAACAAAAAAGGCAACAGAACAGATACAAGGTTACTCACCTTTGAATTTCTTGAACACAACACCCTCAGTTCAAAGCCCGGAGTTGCTTATGAAGTTTACCCTGTACAAGTGCCTTGTAAGTTTTTGTTCACAGAGTTCGACAGAGGAGACTTGACTTTGCAAAACGCATATATACCCAATGTCATTATCTCCCCAATGTCAATGAAATTGTCCAAAAACGATGACAATGTGTTAAAATTGGTCCGATTGTGGTATCTGTAGCTTTAAAAACGTTTGAGCTAATTCAAAGTCGTTTATGCCTGTTTCAATAATGTTAATTTCGCTGCATCAAACCATATCGGCGCTGTCTTTAATAACACAGCCCTCTTCTAGACGAAAATTATAAAAACTAGAATGCCCTCGAACATTTGAGGATTTATTTCAAAATGTCAAATCATATTCAGCATAAAATTCAGACATCAAGCACCTTCAAGTCCCTGGGTTGCCGAGTTTCAATGATTAGTAAATAGATTCAGTGCCTTCGGGGACTGTGATCTAAAAACCTTGAGTCGGCGCAAATGGATGCGAAGTAAGGATAACTGTTTCACTATCCTCCTTCACCCTTGATGAAATGTCATACTTCACATTAAGAAAAGAATGGTGGCCATATCACACCTGAAGCAACTTGTTATACAAGCTTCCGATACGATTATAAGCATCGAGTGTGCGAACAGTTTAATATACAAAAATAAAGTGTTCTAGTGACGAAGAAATGCTTGCACTCAACGGAAGAATTGATGTCGTCGCTTTAAAAAAAATGCAGACACAATACGCAAACGTAGGTTTGCTTTGATTTCGACGAGGTTCAGAGGAGAGAGTAGACGAAACGATTGTGTGAGCTGTAAGCTCAACCTTGTCCAACTATCTTGATCGCGTCGCTCGTTTGGCTGACAGCCCATTCAGACCTGTCGCATGTCTGCCGCTGATACCTGCGGGCGTCGAACCGCTTTCTTAAATTGCCCAAATGTAAAGAGGAATCACAAGGCAAGATGCAATTAACAACCAGTAGCCGATCAGACGTCTGGCGTTCTCCTAAAGATGGTGTCGTTCCTATTTGCGCTACTAAAGACCTGCACAAGAATAATGTGAATAATGATGCAAAAAACTAAACTTGATGTCGACATATGGGCGTGAAAAACTTCCTATTTATGTTTCTTTCTAATATATCACATAATAAAAATAGATTGAAGATAATATTGTGATTTCTGAAAATGGAATCGCTTTTCGAGAAAGAGATTTCTAAGGTTGAGTCTGGATTGCTTATCACAAAACATTATATTGGGTGTTTAACTATAAACAAACTGTAATGTGAAACCCAATTGAAATGCCCATTGACAAACTTTGGAAAAATTATTGTATACATGTGCATCAAACGCTTTTATAACACATTCAAGATGTGTTAGGACTACGACCGATAAGCATTGGACGCTGCGTTAAATCATGGTTCGTAGAAGGTCCATGGAACTGTTATTTTGCGGTTAGACTCGTACGCCAGGCAGCGGATCACTTCAATATTTTGTCTACGAACGAGTGTTTTAGCGCCTTGATAATTTCTCCATTCACCGTTCACATGTCACGGCCATAGCTATCTATATTATAGTTACATCATCGGAAGTTGCTTCTGATTGATCAGACACTTCATAAAGGTCCAACATAGTTCCCTCGCTCATAGATAGACGTGGCAGGGAACTATTTGGAACAGCACTAGTTTAAAACCTATATACGTGTCAAAACTATCTCTCTGAGTACGCTATGGCTGTTGCCAGCTGATGGGAACTCGGATCTGGTCGCGGGGTTCGGAGGGGGGGGGGGGGGGGGATGCGCCCGAGCTAGCTCGCTCGCTCTTTGTGTGTAGCTTGTTTCTAAATCTCGTGTACGCTTTTGCAAGACTATACATAGCTAGTCGCAGCCACTGTTAGCTACACTCGCGAGTATAACTCCATCAATCCAAATTTACCGCGAAGGCTAATGTTAGACTCTGTCTACAGTCGTTCGCACAGTTTATTTGACTGAACGGCAGTCAAGGTGCGGATGAGAAACCTGGTCCGTATTAAAACGGGGTAAACGCAACAAAACGTAAAAGTACGTAATATAAAACTTGGCAAGGCCTAACAAAACTTGAATACAAAGAAAAAATGGCCAAAAAACATGGCGCACTACGTTTCGGGCAAACGGGGCTGCCGTGGCCGCCGGGAACATAATGTAATGCTACGTTTACACTATGTTCCCGGCGGCCAAGGCAGCCCCGTTTGCCCGAAACGTAGTGCGCCGTGGGATTTAGACCAATTTTATCTCTGGATTCAAGTTTTGTTACGTCTTGCCAAGTTTTCTCACGGTCTACCACGGTATCCGTGACGGGCCGTGGGGGGAAGGGGATGCTGAGTCCCGGAGGCTCCAAGGCGCACTACGGTTCCGCCCGCGTTCTACCACGGATGCCAGAACGTTCCCTCCCGGCCCGTCACGTTCTGATGGGGTCCCTCACGTTTCCCACGTTCTGATCAAGGTCTGACACGTTTTTCACGTTCTGTCAAGGCTTTGTACGGATGAAACGTGGACGCAGGGCAGCTTTGGAGCACGTTGTGCCGGCGGTATAAAAAGAAGGTCTCCCAAGCAATAGCAATCATGGTATCCTGAGAACTTGCGTTGTGTCAGACCGTAGTAGAACGCAACCCGCCGTAGCGTGCCGGGCGCTTAAACCGTCCCACTACGGACCACCCCCAAGTTCTGTTACGGCCTATTACGGACTGTCACGTTTGGTTACGTTCACCCCGGTTTATTACGGCCTACTAGGTTTCTCATCCGCACCGTGACTGCCGTGGCAAATTTGTTGACAGTTTAAAAATCTGACACGGTATCCACGGCAATCACGGCCTGTCACGTTTGCCCATACGGTCCCCCGCGTTGTGTCACGTCAATCCCGTTTCGTCCACGGTGGCCTGAAACGTGGTTGCCGTGCATGGCCGCCGGGAACATAGTGTAAACGTAGCATAACCTAGCATTAATGCTCGCCGTGGGAGACCGGGATGGTGTCCTGACGGTGGACAGCACGGACCATATCCATAGTTTATCCCTGGTGGAATGAGATAGAAATGACGTCTAACCGTGACGCTAATAATGGTAATTCAGGCGTGGACTTTATGAAAGGTTGCATTATCAAATCAAATATCCCCATAACTTTAGAATATCCCACCAATAGGATTCATGAATATCCAACACCAAGGGATGGCATATAGCTAGGGTTAGATTTAGGGTATAGGTGTCATCTAAGAAAGTTTAATCTTTAGCTTGAGTTTAATAAACCCTATCAATAACGTTTATATACATGAACGTCTAACACCTATAGGGTTAGGGATGGATTAGGGTTAGTGTTACCTAAGTCTTCAAATTTAGTTTCAATCCGTCATTGTTGGAAAGTTGGTTAACCTACGAGAGTCTGGTCAATTTTTGTGTTGGAGTATTCTAAAGTTGTTCCCAAATCTCTTAACATTTAGCCGCGTGCAAGAGCGTGTCATGGCGTGTCAATGTCATGGTAGCCTAAATTAATATTCAGGGCTAGGTAATAATATGCATTTTGATATTTAATAACACTTGACCACAATTGGCACCCTTACCCCTGCGTGAATAGTAATATAGGCAAAACCCAACGATCGTTTGTAATCACCCCCTTCCCGCACCGGAAGAACCTTGCACACTGGCGTTTGCTAGTGTGCTCTTCTTTCTTCTCATACGAATCACTTTGAAATCAGTCAATCATTTTAAGTAGCTATGTCCCATTTGCAGGCCCAAAAAATGAAAAAGTTAAATTCTAACGGCATTTGAAAGACAATACTAATTTAGAACTTTCCTCATTACAGAATGGCTTGAAAATGTCTTTTAGTGGCAAAATAACGACCATTAGTTGTTAAATCGACTTAAGTGATTGCGATTACCTAAGTAACAGACTGATTTTGGACCCTTTTACCGAATGTTCGTGCGTTTTGTGCTGCACAAAGATTCAATCAGTTTAATTTCGGCCATTATAAGTAATGTTATAGATGTAGACAAATGCTCATGTACCTGTTACAGCTCAATTTATGTATGTTTTTACCAAAGAAAAAAAGATGCCAGTCAGTCACTCAAAGTGTCAAACAGTGTAGTCGAGAAGGTAAACGGGTTGCCTTGCATAATTTGAATACTATTTGAATACTGCTAATGTTTAAATGTCACAGATAAGACATACATGACATATACATAATTCCTGCAAAGTTCTACAGAATCTGCCTGAAATGCGAAAACACGTAGACATTTTAGAAGGTAACGTACGAACAGCTATGTATCATCAATACAATTACCATCATCATCATTAACCACCCCCTTTTTATCCTCCCGCCCTCCCCCTCGCTCTCTCTTTCTCTCTCTCTCGTTCTCTTCCGAGGCTGTAGTCACCATTATGAGTCTCGACGTTCATTTTGGGGTGAGAAATACATGTTTGGCACACTAGAAATGTTATGACCAAATTATAATCATCGTAGTCGTCCAAGTTAGATTATTGGTGATAGTGATGGTTATTCTACCTGACAGCTATGAAAGCATAAATGCTTGTTAGTAAGCAACCAGAAGACCGACAGGCTTTATGTCCTCTCCGAGGGACCTGGTAATAAGGATTAATGCCTTACCAAAGGGCACTAGCGCATCGACTTGGTTTGAACCTGGGTCGCCGGATTACGAGACCACTGCTCTACCGACTGAGTTATCGCGCCTCCAAATAATGTACGAGAAATTTGTAAAAATATGGCTTTTCGGGAAAAGCAGCTAACCAGCTATTTCCCCTTCTTCTCTCTTTCTTTGTCGTCGTTTTCGGCTTCTTCTTCTTCTTCTGTTTCTTCTCCTTCATCAACTTAAGATATCAATTATGCACTCTTTTATTTAAGATTATTTGGTAATCAAAGTATATTATGGTGCATTGCTACCGATGTTGCTGTGTAATGCCCCGGTGACACTTGCCCGCATTTTGGTTTGCGCATAGTTTGCGCATAGACACATACTCATAAGTATTCGTGGTAGCGTGCGGGAGGATGCGGGCGGATGCGGGCCGTGCGTGAAATGCGTGACAGAATTTTCAAAATGTTCAACATTTTGGCACGACAATTTTGTTTGGCAACGTTCGTGAACACTTCGTGAACTATGCGCACCCTATGCGCTGCCTAGTCGTGCCAATGCGCGCCCATGCGCGCCGATGCGTGTCCGATGACCTAGTGGCACGCATGTTCACGACTAGTTAACGACTAATTTGCGCACAATTTGCGCATTGGCTGCGCATACTTCCCGCGCAGTTTTCGCATGCCATGTGCATAGTCTACGAATGCGTGTCCAGGTGGTTACGCATTGCGTGAACTATTCGTAAATTAGACGCGACCCTGCATGCCACTTATTGGCACGCATTGGCACGCCACAGAGCGGAGCAGTGCGGGACAAAAATGCGGGCAAGTGTCAACGAGGCATTAGACCTTTCTCTACACTTTGCAATAAAAATGTCAAATAACGCTTTACATAATAAACGAACCTGAAGAAGGAGACTATATTTTACTGTTTATATTTCAATTTCTTTTTTTGTTTTATTTGCAAAAGAGCTAATAGAGGGCTTTTTCCTTTTTGAGCAGCGGTGCATAGTCTCATCATTCTGTCGCTGTACAGTTGAAAGTAAAATATCTGTCAGACTCCTTTTTTGTTCTTCAAATTTACTTTTAATTTTTCTTTTGCAGATTAATGTTTAAGGAATGGTCGCGATTGATAACGAATAACACCACTCTAGCTCGATATTTAAAAGTTCATGTATAGGCCTATTCATATTGTATAAACCCGGGGAAATGGAATCATCAATAAATACAGTTAAACCAACAAAATGAGGTAAATACGATTTACCGTATCTTCATGCATATCAAAATTCAAATTCATACCGTAGCTTTTAAATAAATTGTCTGCTGAGAGCCAATAACTTTGTTATCTCTTATCATTTTGCTTAGCGCCTTGAGTAAGTAATTAGATAAGTGCGCGTTATAACTATTTATTATAATTATTGTTATTATTATTATTATTGTTATTATTGTTATTATTATTATTTTTTTAATTTTTATTATTATTATTATTATTATTATTATTATCATTATAAAAATGGATTACTCAAAACATTGTGGGTTTTGGGTAAAATTGACTTTGTTTTTGTTTTTGCCTTCCCTCTTTACAGAACTCGTCAGAAAGTTGAATAAAACTGTTAAGCTCTCACAATATCTGACCTTCGATACTTCTGATGAACCCAGTAAAATAATTTCAAGATATCAACCTTAAATCAATTTCAGTAGCCTCCTGAATCACCCATTTAAAAGGGATGGCACACAATCATATATATTACATAATCCGCCCAAGGATCAGCATGATTTATATAATCACGAACAAGATTTTGAAATTATCTTGAATTGACTTGTTGAAAGTCTTTACAATCGAAAATATGGGTGAATACTTATTAAATTCAAACAAAAAACATGTTTTAATCTATGATATAGTGTATGGCTATTGATTTTAGAAAAATGCATAGAGGCCTCTATCAACATTAATGTTCCAGTAATTTTGCTTTTTAAAATGCAGATCTCTTTGGCACAGTGAATATGATCAACAAATATTGTACAGGTATGACGAATTTTCAAATGTAATATATCAGTCGTGTTATCTGAAAGACACCTACATGCTCAGAGCTTGAATGAGGTTTGAGGCGTGCATGAAAACACAGTACCAGCATTACTTTTAGATGGGAGCCCGTGGTGCCAGACTTTTGTTGATAATTTTACAAAGTTGCAGACATCCTGTTTCAGAGTTTGAGGGGGATTTGTGTTGGATTAAATGCAAATTCAACAATTTATCACTTTTTTACTTTGTCGGATTTTATTCAAGTTTTCATTGATCGGTTTCTTTCATTTGCTGTTTTTATTAAACCCAACTTAATATTAGGGTTGACTTCCCCTTTAAAACCTCTCAAGTCGTAACGTGCAAAGGTTGTGTTGTTCTGGTTGAAGACTTTACCACAATCTGGAAAATGTTTGAAGCGATTGCATGTTTTACATTTTAGTTTACATCTTTGTCACAAGAGAATTTTCAACTGTCTTTCTTTATCATAATTACCAAAATTCTGATCCAATGCAAGCTATATCATCAACGTCTACAATATTGCTACCGTTAAAAAGAATAAAGAAAGCCTACTGTTTAATTTCTTTGGTACTTAATTTTCGAGTAAAAAAAAGAAGTCTGTTACATTTTGATATTTCCTTCCTTAATTTTGTTCACGATTCCATCAGAGTGGCATTTCTCTTGTCTTCTGTTTACTGCAGTCAGTTTAATTGAATCAGTATAAAAGGTGAAATGGAAGAAATGGAGTAAGAAAGAGCAGTCAAGGTGAACTAAAATGGGATCGAGCAATAAAAAAAAGTATGGAGATCCTTTCTCATCCGCTTAATCAATTTAAAATCTATTCAATTCGACATCGATGAATGAACGGGTATCAAGCGAACAAAGAATCTCGCACAATGACTGGCCTTGAAATGGAAAAAAACTAGCTTTCTGCCGCTAGTCAGCGACATACAGAAATATAAACCGTCTTAACTAAGACAAGAGTCTTGTTGATAAGATTTTTTCGCATGATGACAATCATTATTTTCACAGAGTCTTAAAGCAATATCTTCACAAATATGTGGATAATCCGCAATATGATTTGCAAAGTATATTTTATTTTTAGTTGGGGCGGTATTATATTGATAATGATTGATGATATCATTGCTATAGGAGCCAGTGTTTTAATTTATACATTGATTGGGGTTTTTCCAAGAGGAGAAGTGAACCTCCTTTGATAGGATAACGTGGGGAATTTGAATGATAATTGAAGAAAAAAAATTAAGCAAGTGAATATAATATGAATGATATTCTTTACACAAGCTATACACAACATTTCATTGGATAAAACATTGTGTCGTGTTTTATAAAGTATTACGTTTCTCTCCTTAATTTTAAGGCAAGTATTTATTTGCAGGTCTGTTGTATTCATATTCAGGCTAATAATGCCGTGTATACGTATTTTGTTTCGTGTTTTATAAAGTAGTACGTTACTCTCCTTAATTTTAAGGCAAGTATTTATTTGCAGGTCTATTGTATTCATATTCAGGCTTATAATGCCGTCTATACGTATTTTGTTCTATATTCCAAACGAGCATAATGTCATTATCTACGTCTGTACACGACTCAATGTCTCTGCTACCCTACGGTGTCGTCTTTAGCTAGGTTCACACGAAAGTTCATCTACTTTATTAAGTTTAGGTTGGGGTTATTATACGCTTGGTGGTCTTAAACGTAATTTAATCGTAGGAGGTGTCGTTGTAAAGTGGTGAATTCACTTGACTCTCAATCTGAGGGTCTGAGGTTCGAATCTCAGCCAAGCACTAACGTCTTTTGGCAAAACATTAATCCACATTTACCACTCTCCTCCCAGTGGTAAATTGGTACCTGTGTATTACTGGGGTAATAATAATTACAGGGCCCTTAGAAAGTATAGCACTGATGCCGATGAGGCCTCCCTGAGTAAGCAAAATTTCCATTATTATTATCATTATTATGATTATCATCTCGTTGTTAGGAATCGTGTGGATGTGGTGGTTACACGACGTTATAAACCACGAGCGATGGACTTGTTGATTTGGAAGGTGTGTCTTTGTGGTTCTATCTTTGTGTGCGTGACAATGATTAGTATGTATACGTGAACGTTGATGTGTATACAGTAATATTTCTCTCAAACACATACAGAGGTGGTGTATGATTGTGTCCTAGGTTTCTTTATCACATACCAATAGGGGCTTACTTATACCGAGTTGGTCTGCATTTCCGAGAGAAATCACTCAGTGGTCGACAAAGACACTCGAGCTTAGGCATAGAGATCCATTCAGTTAATAATTTCTTTGCGTTGTGGATTTTTGACCATGTCAACTACACCATTGTTATGAACAAGTTGATAGACTTAGGTGTTGATCACTCTATCATCCCTACTATATGCAGCTTCCTTTCCAACAGAGCGCAGACTGTCCGCTACCATGGGAAATCCTCTCAAGAACAAGCCATCACATGTGGGGTACCCCAAGGTATTCTCCTCGGACCGGTCCTGTTTCTGGTCCTTATCAACTATGCAGCTGTTAAAAGTGATAACCGATAGAAATATGTGGATGACTTGACAATCGTGGAGGTTTTGAAGAAAACGCATCCATCTGAGTGGCAGTCGCATCTAAACTCCTTGATCCAATGGTGCAAAGACAACGACGTTGTCCAGAATGCTGCCTAGTGCAAAGCTATGCAGAATTCATATCTTCGCCAACCCCCGCCACCCATCGTTCTTGACATCAACTCTACCACACTGGAAGCTGTCTCATCCCTTAAGCTCCTAGGGGTCTTCCTTCAGGATGATCTCAAATGGGATGGGCAGATCAGCCGTTTGATCTCCAACTCTTCCAGAAGACTTATCTCTTGACTAAGCTTCGGATGAGTGGTGTTACCACCAATGATCTTGCTACTATCTACATGGTGTACATATGGCGAGTGCTAGAATGTGCAGCACCTGTTTGGACATCAGGGATCACAAACAACCACTCTGTAAGCATCGAGCGAGTTCAGAGGAGAGCTCTCAGGATTATTACCTACCCTGACTCTAGAACTTTTGATGAACTGCAATCTCATCTTGGTGTCTCCTCTCTTAAAGAGAGACGCACATCCCCTTCTCTAAGATTTGCAGAATCACTCCTCCAATGTAAGGTTCATCGAAATCTCCTGCCTGAGAGCAGAGTCAATGACTGTAGCCGTACCCTGCGAAATGCACTTGATTTGTCCTTGCCTAAGATGAGAACTACGAGGTACCGAAATTCTCCCATCCCATCTTTCACTCGATCCTTGAATGATAATAAATAGAGGCTTAGGTAATTATCAGTATGTTGTATGTCATGTATTTCAGTAATATAATTAATATGTGCAATATTGACTTTCATGATGATTGGCACAGCAGGTTCTTCCATTCATTCGTATTTTGATATTGCATGTACTTTTATCCTTCCTCTCACTCTCTCATCCCTTTTCTCTATTTGAACTTGCTACTTTTCAAATATTCTTTTCTCTTCTTCAGTTCTGGTCTTTCCTCTCTATTGCTATTTCATCCCCATCCTCTATCTCTCAGCTCTCTGTCTATATCTCTGTCTCTCTCTCTCTCTGTTCTCTCTCTCTGCCTCTACCTCTTTCTCCCTTCGTCTCTCCTTCCTCCTTTCTGTTTTCCTCTCTCTCACTTTCTGTGTCTCCCTCCTTATCTCCACCTCTTTCTCTTCTGATGATGTTTTACAGTGCAACATTTTTTATTTATCTGCTATTCTTACTGTGACCAACAATACCTATAAAGACTTCCTTACAAAAAAAAATGAATGGAGGCTTAGATAATTATCAGTATATGTCATGTATTTCAGCAATATAATTAATATGTGCAATATTGACTGTCATGATGATTGGCACAGCCGGTTCTTCCATTCATTTGTATTTTGATATTGCATGTACTTTTATCCTTCCTCTCACTCTCTCATCCCTTTTCTCTATTTGAACTTGCTACTTTTCAAATTTCCTTTTCTCTTCTTTAGTTCTAGTCTTTCCTCTCTATTTCTATTACACTCACTCCCCTCTCTCTGAGCTCTCTTGTCTGTCTCTCTCTGCTCCCTCTGCCTCTTCCTCTTTCTCCATTCGTCTCTCCTTCCTCCTCTCTGTTTCTCTCTCTCTCTCTCTCACTTTCTGTCTCTCCCTCCTCCTCTCCACCTTTTTCTCTTCTGATGATGTTTTACAGTGCAACATTCTTTCATCATCATCAACTTCAGGTGGCGCTGTAAAGCGCTGCTGTGGCCTTCACGAGAGCACGCCATGCAACTCTTTCACCTGCCATTTGTTTTGCACCTTTCATTCCTTGTCCAGGAAATTACTTGCTATTCTTACCGTGACCAATAACACCTAAGGACTTTTTTATCTTCATGTGCAATATGTTTATACTGTACTGTACTCATGTCGCAGATGTGATGAGCACACTGCCAAGACTCCAATTTTAATACTTTTTAATACTTTTTAATACTCATTATACCTCCTGAATGGAATTTGTATTGCATTTTATTGCAGTTCTTTCTATGTTACAGTTAATTTAATTCACGTGTCTGGATACACTTTATTTGTTTTGATGTAAACATTTATTCATTTTTGCTAGCAATATTTTATATCTTTCTTTTTCTGGTATCTTTTTTGTTTTATTTTTGTTGTTACTTCTTTGATGTTTTGATGTAAACATTAATTCATTTATATATATTTGTTCTTATTTGCAATTTTTCGTTATATATATATATATATATAGGCCTATATATATAAATATAGGCCTATATGTTTTTGAATGCTTTTTTATATATGATTGTATGTTTGATGTAAACTTGAATTTTTAGTCTATGGACTTTTTGACCAGTCTTGAATGAAACCTCATTTGAATTGAATTGAATTGTATTGAATTATTTTACTATTTATTCTGACAGAGTACCTGTTCATCTCCGGTATATTGGATGCTCTGTTTCAAGTACAATCGAGAATGCTCTACAGCCTCTACTAGTTCTTGTCCTAAAATCTTTGGTCTCTATGGATATTTTTTTTTTTTTTTTTTTCTTGGGGGGGGGGCGCATGAGGTGGGCTTCAACCCCCAAAGCACCCCAAGGACGCGATAATCGATATAAACATTTATACCAACAACAAAAAAGCAATATGCCATGTGCAAAGTTTCAAAATTGTTTGTCATTATATGACCAAGATTCCACCTCTTTCGGCTGAAAGTAAATTGAACAACCCGGCCGTTTTAGGGTTAATGTACAATATACAAGTCACATTGATTGTTTTTAGGTTGAATTTATATGTATTTACATTAATTATTTTCCATTGAACATTGATGAATACGATGATGTTGTAATCCCCGCCATGGCCTTTTGCGGTTTAGTTGGCATAAATTATACAGTAAAGCAACATAGAACAAATGACACTGCATTCACATCACATTACTCGTCTTGAAAATGTAACATGTTTATGCCTTTTCGCAAAGAACAATGTCAACAAAACTGGAAATTTTGTCCACGCCCTCTATTGGATGGATTGATTTATGGACATGGATAAACCAAATGGAGGAAATAGATTTGCTATGGAAGCGAGAAGTCTTTCTCAATCGAAATAAGGCCAACCTGTGTCATCATAAAAGGCCTACTTTGCGCTTGATATAAGGGCTTGCCATTTTTTCGAAAAAAAGTTTTTCCTCTTTCTTTCTCAGCTTCTATAATCGGATCTAGTACATGTACTTGAACTTGTTCTGAACATGATGTCCAGTCCAATCGTTTGTTGTAGTTTGCTATTGGGTGAGTCAAAGGCTATGTCCCATGCGTTACCAAGTATTATTGACAAAAATTATTTAATTTGATGTTTTGTCTATTTTAAGTTCTTAAAGGACTACCAGCCGCTGCTCGATGCATAAACTGAAATCTTAGATGTGGTCAGTAACGTAGGCCCTCCTGGACAAAATAGCTTGGTTTTGGAGTCATTTGAACTTAGCAACTAAGCTTGCAGATTCTAGTTAATGGTTATTACAGTTTGATTTTGGTCTGTGAGTTCAATAAATAAAAAAGGCAGCTTAGAAAAAAGAGAGAAACTGGACTACAGAGCAAAATCATGGAAAAGGGTTTCAGATATAGTTCTAGAGGCGTACGGGGGGGGGGGCGGCGCTAGGGGCGTTTACGTTTGTTTGTGTGCGTGCGTACGTGTGTGTACATGTGTATATATATATATATATATATACATAAAGTGATAGAAATAACGTGTTGAAAACCCGTATCCGCACATTTGTCTTTATTGTACAACACAGTAGCAGAACAATATAACAGGTGTCACATGTCAAGGATGAGATCATTTCATAATCAGTTTCAAGATACATTTTCCTTCAGAACTAGAATATATGAGTAGGTAATACAAGACTTTGGCTATTAAATGACAATTAATTTTCTAGCAGCGATTTAAGATGCATGAGGCATTTCTTCATAATTGTGTCACCCTGTCTAATCCTTCTTGTAGCTCGTTCAGTTGAGCCATAGTTTGCACCTTTAGGGATGCAGACCTCTGCTACAATACCATCACCCTATGTACATTATAAGGTGCAAATCTGTACCCTAGAGGGAGCAAACGTGCACCCTTAGAGGTGCAGACATTTGCTACAAAGCTGCACCCCATATGGTGGGATTCTGCACCCTTATTTACTGTGGTGATCACCAATGATTTTATAAAAATACCGCCATGGTCATGTGAGCATAATAGCGACAGGTGTGAAGGTGTAAATGGCTCCCTCATTTAAGGGAGGAGGGTGGGGGGGGGGGGGGGGGGGTATACCTGAGAATCGTCGGCAAAGTCATTTTTCCGCCCAACATCTTGTAATTTTTGTACAGATAACAAAAGAAAAGATAACAGATCTATGATGTTTAGCGCTAACATTCATGTAATTTGGGTATAGGAACAGTAGAAATATATGTATATTTTATTGTACCCGACCTATTCTGGAAAAACTGGGCTTGACTCTTTAAACCTCATGCAGTTTGTTTCGTATGTTTGTTTGTTTGATCCATTGTTATTAAAAAAATGCATTTTATAAGCAAAATGTCACCAAAATATTGACATTGAATAAACTTAGTAGAACTTCGCAGAAAAATATACCACATGCCATAAGAAATCACTTATCCTGGAGAAAAATATTGTCATAAGATTAAACGTTTTAACCAACCAATGAGATGTGCAAAGTTTTTAAACTAATCAGAGGAAAAAGGGATTATCTTTCAATGCTTTTTAAATTGGTTCTGGTAATTTGGCTGAAACTGTGAACTTTGGCCTTGAAAGTTAATGTCAGAATAATTTAAAGCGTCTTATGTATATGTAATAACGGACAAAAGGTTTCATTTTGATAGCAGAATATTTTGTACAATATAAAGAATATCAGGTACCGCTCCATTAAATCAGGATTTCGGTAAAACTTCTTATCATTGCTGGAATTTCAAAATGGATCACTCCATTTTGCCTAATATTTATAACGGCGCTTAAATGGACCATCGAGAAAGGAAATTTGAATAGCTGCTAAACTTTATTTCAGTACCATCGCAATCAAATCTGCGTGAGACTATTATCTATCGTTCACATATCGTTCAATATTGGTACGTAATGGTGACCAGCAGTGACGTAATTGGGGAGGGGGTGGGGGTGGGTGCAGGGAGGGGCGAGTTCCCCCCCTTTCACATTTCAATAAATTATTAGAGAAAGAAGACGATTCGTTGTACCGTTCCCCAAAATAATCCTCGTCTGAATTAAGTTCCCCCCCCCCCCTCCCGCGCGAAGCGCGGAAGCTTTTACGTTTCATTAAATCTTTAGAGAAAGAAGACGATTCGTTGTACCGTTCCCAAAATTGATCCTCGTCTGAATAATGTTTCCCCCCCTCCCGCGCGAAGCGCTTAAGCTTTTACGTTTCATTAAATTATCAGAGAAAGAAGACGATTCGTTGTACCGCTCTCGAAAATAATCCTCGTTTGAATTTAGTTTACCCCTCCCGCGCGAGGCGCGGAAGCTTTTACGTTTCATTAAATCATTAGAGAAAGAAGACGATTCGTTGTATCGTTCTCTACTCTTAATCCTTGTCTAAATTCAGTCCCCCCCCCCCCTCCCGCGCGAAGCGCAGAAGCTTTGACGTTTCATTAATTTATAAAAGAAAGAAGACGATTCGTTGTACCGTTCTCGGAAATTATCCTCGTCTGAATTCAGTTCCCCTCCCCTCCCCCCCCCCCCCCCGCGAAAGCCTTGACGTTTCATTAATTCATTAGAGAAAGAAGACGATTCTTCTTACCATTCTCGACTCTTAATCCTTGTCTGAAATCAGTTCCAGCCCCCCCCCCCCCTTCTGCGCGAAGCGCGAAAGCTTTGACCTTTTATCAAATTATTAAAGAAAGAAGACGATTCGTTGTACCGTTCTCGACTCTTAATCCTCGTCTGAATTTCAAAAATGTTCTTTGTCTACTCCCTTTTCTTCCTACGTCCTCTTCCTTTTCACTCCTCTCTTTATTTGGCTGGCGTTTTTTTTGGGGACCACCCCACCGCCCCCCTGGCTACGCGCCTGCGGTGAGATGAACATATGTTGATACCTTGTCCGCCCCCGGTAAGCTCAGGGGTTTAAGGCAATAATTTACGGTCAGATTAGCATTCAGGGGTCCGCCTTAGGGCCCTAGGCGGGGTCCAGGGGGCAGAGCCCCGGAAGTTCAGGGATTTTAGGCATTTAATTACGGTCAGATGAGCATTATTTTGATACCTAATTGTAACACCTTCAGGTCACTAATTGACGTGGGGTTCCGGGGGCGAAGCCCCCGGAAGCTCAAGGGTTTTTGGCACTCAATTACGGTCAGATGAGTATCAAGGGGCCCGTCTTAGGGCTCTTGGTTGGGTCCAAGGGGCAGAGCCCCCGGAAGCTCAGGGTTTTTAGGGGTTTAATTACGGTCATATGAGCATTTTTTGATACCTTATCATTTTGTGACACTGGCAGGACACTATTTGGCGTGGGGTCCAGGGGGCAGGGCCCCCAGAAATCAGGGGGTTGGGGCATTATATTACCGTCAGATGAGCATCTAAGGGCCCGCCTTAGGGCCCTAGGTGGAATCCAGGGGGCAGAGCCCTCGGGGTTTTAGGCATTTAAATATGGTCAGATGAGCATATTTTGATACCTCATTATAATGTGACACTGGTAGTTAACTATTTTTCTTTCTTGCTCTCTTTCTTTCTATTTCTCTTTAATATACTTTTTGAAAAAAAGTGGGGGGGGGGGGGGCTCGGGGATCCTGATCCCCGCCGTTCCGCGGGCCCTGATATGTAGGCATCTCATAAAGCATTTTCTTGCCTGGCTAAAAATTTAGGAATTTGTCATTTTCCAACAAACAACTTTCCTTCCTTCCTTCTCTTTTATTTTTTGATTGGGGGGGGGGGGAGGCAACAGCCTGGGAGGCAAGTCCTTCCCCCCCCCCCCAATCTTCTTCTTCCCTTTTTTCTTGTCTTCCTTCTCATCTTTTTTTTCGCTTTCTCTCCTCTTTCCCTTTCCTTTCTTTTCCTTCTCTCTCTCCTTTTTTTTTTGCGGGGGGAGGGGGGGGGGCAATGGCCCGCTCGCCCCCCCCCCCCTGGATCCGCGCCTGCTTTAAACGTCATCATCCGAAAGACGTGACTCAGTTTCGAACCTGCGTCCTCGGCTGAATCAGTTTGTAACTTCCATCCTTAGCTGGATTACATGCGCACGCAACAGTTAAAGTCGCGATCAAAGCGGCAGATCACCTAATTCGTCTCCTGGACGTATTCAATGTTTAATTATTATTGTTGATATTGTATTATTCTTTTTCATAATTTCGCATTGAATACCTAAAGGCCAAACGAATTATAAAATAAGGAGTTTAAGCGAAATGCTGGAACACAATTTTATAGGAACTGAAAACCATAGAGAATAAAAATGTTTTTAGAAAACACATCAGGTCACCACCTAGGTAGCGCGGGGGGGGGGGGGGGGTGGAGGCTGACCCTTGGGAGGAGAGGCAATCAGACTCTCGGTTTACAATACACTTCTATGTTAATTATTTAATTTGTTTTGTGTACATTATAATAATTCATGTTTTTTTTGTTCATTTTTAGTTGTTGATTTGATTCGATTATTTTGCATATTTTTATGTTTTGTTATCTTTTGTTACTGGATTTTGTTTTGTGATATCATTTGTATATTTTTTTATTCAGTCACGGACTTTCTGAAAAACAACCGTTAAGGCTGAGAGAGCTACCGTGTTTAAATAAATAAATGAAATGAAATGAAATAATTCCTATTTTCTATTTGTTTTGTTTAATATGTAATTGTTTATAAATGTATTTTGTTTGTTATAGCGCTTAGAGTCTTCGGTGGTAAGCGCTTTATAAGCACCGTTTTTATTATTATTATTATTATTATTTATTCTTCTTATTATCATTATTATCATCTTTTGCTGTACGCCATGTACCCATGTTTTATTACTATACTACATCAAAGATGTGTACTACAACATTCAGTTCGTTGGTAAAAAATTATAAAGAGAAAAGAGTAATCACTAGAATAACTATTTTGAATTAAATTAAAATATAAAGAAGAAATAAGTAGAAAATATAGTCATGACAATAGGCAATATGTCATAAGTTATTGTTGTTAAAGTTACCCTTATTTACACCTGGCTCGACTTTTGCTTGGTTATTTGGTGCTGGAGGCCTAACATAGAAAAAATATACTTATTTACATGATCAAGACAATATCATGTTTATCGATCATATTTATATCTTGCTCTGAGCTGTCTCATGGTAATTTTTAGAGTAAAGAAATCTAAGCGACGATTGCTGCATTTTAGCGACAATCGTTCGCCATTGCTTCCATTTAATATTAATATGACAAGCAGTAGCAAATTTATATTTCAGGACGTACGATAAATTCGTTTAACACTGTTGATTGCAGTCGCTCGATTCTATTGTTCAGACTATTCGGCAGAGGGGCATTGACGTGGACGTTCTCACGATTAACGATGTTTATCTTATAATTATTATTATTCGTTTTATTCTTATTATCATAATCATCTTTTGGATTATGTCTTGCCAAGGATGGATTGCTGTTTTTTCATCCATGTCTACCAAAATTATCAATTCGTTGCTGAAATATTATTAATAGAAAAGAGGGAACATTGGAATATGTGTTTTGAAATACAAAGAAGACTGAATTAGAGAATAAGGCAAAATAGAAAATAGAAAAATAGAATATGATGAAGAATATATGATAAAACAAATTAAACTAGAATAAAAGATAACGTTTGTAATATAATATTAAGTAGACTAAATGGTTGATTTAACACTTTCTATATTTCAAATGAAGGTTTAGCAATACACGAATTTGCACAGTGTACTATTACAGTAATCATAACCAGATCCATGGACCTATTCGGGTTCAAGTCATGTTTGATCAATGCATGTTATTATTCTAGTATTCAATAAAGGTGTTGCGCTTTTTTCCAATATTGTTCCTTCCAACTAGAAAATAACGACAGCGCCAGAAGATTATGCTTACTCATGTCATAAATCATGACCCTAGATCTGTCGTTACATTTACACATATCACCAATAGCATTGAGCCTACATTTATCTATATGACCCCTCACTAGTCGGATTAGAATACGAGTAAAAATACCCAACCCCAAAACAATTGCAACAAAAGGTTCTTCAACGGTTTCCATTAGTGGAATAACATAATACAAATCTAAGAAATTAGGAACCCCGGAAAGAGGTTATTTTCGAAATGGCGTCCAATATGGCCACCAATACCTCAAATTGTCAATACATCATGTATTATCTATCTCATCGATGTGTTTTGGAGCTTATGCCTAAGTCTTGGGGTAGAATAATTCATTTTCCTACTTTCAATAGGTTATGGCCACCAAGACATGTGAAAATCGAAAATGACAACATAATCCCTAAAATCCACAAAGAGAGTATCCAATCATATAACAAATAATGTCTCTTGTCATTTCTTAAAATCTGAGTTTATACATATAAAAATATAATTTATAACTTTGGTAGCCTAAGGTAGTTTAAGGATGGCATCCAAACTTTGCTAGCCTAATGTTTCAAGATGGGAAAAAAGATTCCATCTTGAAACATCGCATCTTGAAACATTTTCCCATGTTAATTTTAACACGAGAAATTCTTATCAATAATTATTGATATTCAGTTTGTAGAGTGATCGATGAATACAGAGAAAATGAATAAATAGATGGTGACATTGGGTGGTATTCTCAAGAGGGAATATAATGTGAATATAATTTTGAGTAATTTGATCTGTCCCTAAATTACCACGATAACATAATGATATCATAGTTATATTGTTGTTTATTAATTATGTTATTACATTTTATTTTAATTTAGTGACATATTAAATTATTCAAAAATATATTCATATGGACACTTGGCATTGCATACTTAGTCGGTGGATTGAACCATGGACTTAAGTTAGTCCGCTTTCGAGAATACCACCCAATATTCCTTAAAACATACATACAAGAACTAAAAAGGTCATATATTATCTAAAGCACATTTCCTTAATATTTGGTTCTATGATAATATTATGTTTAATATATATACCCGTTTTTTTTTATACTGATTTGCTACTGGTCGTTATTTGGTAATGAATGACATATCTACGCGATTTGGAAAGAAAGAAGAGGATGTAGCATTATAAAGCTCATCCCCGTTATAATTATGTCTGAATATCTTGACGATAAAACACTACATTAGGACATTGTGTAAAATCAAATTTTGCACATACTCTGGTGCGGGTATTAGCTTTGATAACTATCTATATTCGTCTTCAGTTTATATTTAGACTAAAATACAAATAACAAACATGGGGATTTCCAAAAAAACAAACACCCAAAACAAAACATGTCAAAAGCGTTGGGATGAGTGTATTCTGTATTTTATTCATTATTTGTGTATTTAATATTTTTACAAGTGGAATTTTAATTGCCTTCAAGTATAGTTTCCCATTACGTGCATATTTTATGGTAATTTCAGGTTAGTCACATGCAAAGTCTCATAATATAGATGGTATACCGAGCATTTATTTTGTTTGTATCTTTTTCTCTGTTCGACCTCTATACATTGATTTTAGTTTTGAGAGTATCTGCATCTGATATGTCTATTCTACTGCAACTAATTTACTGTGACAAGACAAAAAAAATGTCATTATAATTTTTTGTTTGGGGGGGGGGGAGGGGCGGGCATGTGCCCCTGTGCTTCGCTCACCCGAATCCGCCACTGTTGCAGTATCTTCGTATTCCCAGTAGGATATGATTGAAACCGTGTGGCATACTGGAATACAAAAGATAACTTCAAACGGTTCGTGAATTAAAAGCTAGAGTATTTGTCAACTAATTATAATTTTTTCATAATACCATTTCAATACTAACAATGTTTCTTGTCTTACTTTATTGCGACCTCAAATATGGCGCACATTATATTGCAATCAAACTGGAAGCTCAAATACTCTGATATAGATGCTTGCATTTGTTTGTATGTTGTTCAATTAGAAATGTGTGTGTTTATAGAATTAAGTTTGTTCTTGATGTGTAACAAATTATTAACCATGGTTACGGCCACCATCTACTTTATGACAAAACGAGCAAATCATGATAGCTGAGGGTATTAGATAACAATTATATATTATTTGATATGGCTCAAATTCTGCTTGTGCTACATTTTTGTAAAGACCGTGGCTTCGAATGACCTATTTATTTGTATTGTAATCACACGGTCAGCTACTATCTTAATAGCCATTTGTTGTTAATTATTCGTCATGGTAACAGCCTAGCTAGCAGCCTCGTCCATCACCTACTTTATGGCAAACAAACAGATTATAGCTGAGGGTCCTAGCGAACAGACAATCATCATGTATAATTATGCCAACATTTATTTAACAATATATTTATTACTTTCAATCTTTCCATTACTTTCCATTGCAACTGTACAGCAATGTTTAAACATGAGTGACACATGTAATAACTTTCAGTTGTAATCAAGTGAGATGCTTTAAATTAAAATACTGACATGTTTCCTATGTGTCATTAACTTCCTATATTACAAATATATGACTTTTTCTAAAATTATGATGTTCTTAATCCGTTACCGATGTATAATCCGTAATAGCCATAGTTGCTACAACCACCATAAACTTTAGTGTGGACAATAACATTCTAATAGCTAAATGTCCTAACAGAAATACTCAATTAAAGATTGTGTCACTAATACCTGTGATAATTGCCTTTTAAGGCACAAACAGGCACTGTAGATGTTAATGTTCACAGTGTTTTCAACTCAAAATGCGCATCATGTTGAAAAGGGCATCAACTCATTTGGGATAGCATAAAATGACTTATCCATCAAAATTATCTGATCATTTCTTTTGTGTGTGTGTAGCACGACAACATATATTATATGTTTAGTTTATAAAACGTGTTTCATTGGACAGCTTAATGGATTATTTCAAATGTAGAATAACCCCAAGTTCTGAGTAAATCACATTTTTATGTTTCATCACGCCATACATTTTGTGTGTAATATCTAACTTTCAAATGTATATCAAAAAGGTTTGCTACTTCAAACTCATAGTGAAAATGTTATTAATTGAAAGTTCTTTCTCAGATAATACATATTTGGTCACAAACTAAAACCTCTTGGTTATTTTCGCTAAAGTTTTAGCATGGATGCCATGCATTACCCCCAAACTGCCTTTAACAAACTATTGGGTTTCCGCACAATTATAACGCGTATTGGCTATGTGCCTATGTCGTCATTTTTTACAGAACGCCTTTTTTTCTCGTTTTCGTTCTTTGTTTAGGTGCTCTGTCGCGTAGCGTAGCAGAGCACAGGGACGGATCCAGGGGCGGGGGTCGGGACTTGAGCCCCCTCCCCTGGCCCCAAAAATAGGTGTAACAAAAAGATGGTAACGTTAAATTTACCTTTAAAAACAAAAACAATTGTTTTTCTTTTGCACAAAGGGAGGAGGGGGTTGCTGTTGAGTAATAACACAAAATAGAGCTCCATACCCCCCCTTGATCTCCCTCAAAACAAAAACAAAAAATTAGTGCTCACTACACCCCTCCCCTCCCCGCTTATTCGGGCCGGCTGGATCCGCCCCTGGCAGAGCATCTATTCATTTCGTCAGAATCTATCTTTTTTTCCCCACCTTTTCTTTCTGCATGGATTTAGTTCGCTTTATATCTGATGAATGGCATGATAAATGACAATGACATTGTCATGACACATGCAATATGCAATCGATTATTATCCCAAACGAAGAGATTCCTAATGGCTGGTACAATACAAGGGGAAAACCTGCTAATATGCTCCACGTACACTGCAAGGTACTAGGTTTCTCAATAATTGATCGCGTCTCATATCCAAGAGCAGTTGTGATTTGGGACTTTTCGATTTGCATGACGAGAACTGTCAGTGACTGCCAGTGCCTTAAAAGGAAGCCACACGTCCACGTCCACGCAAATCGAAAAGTCCCTATTGTAAAGGTTGTTAGGACATGCTGCATACGCAGTATATTACCAAATGTCGTCTAGTATTTGTGTTGATGCATTCCATGTATATGTTTGCGCATGATTTCTACAAACGAAGTGTCAAGATTTATTGTAGTGTTCCTTCCACATTTGTGTAGAGCTGCAAGTTTTGTTTCCTTGTTTGAATATTTGTTTCAAATGACATCACAGGAATCGAGGGGAATATAGTGTTTGTCCTTAGATGTTCAACACGTGAACAAGGTTAGTATGTGTCTTTCTGTTATCGTCAATTGTGTTTTTGCTGCGAACGTATACGAGTTTGCAATATGCGCATTGTGATGGTGGTAATGGATGACAACGTAACGCAATCTCATTGATTCTGCATAGGCTTGACAGTTATATAGTTCTGTATAGGTTGTGCATCTTCATCATCATCATAATAGTAATGATAATAACAATGATAATGATAAGTATGATAGTAATCAAATTCGTACAGCGCTTACTATTCCCTTTCTGAGCGCTTTACATCATAATTATTAAAAACCAAGTCATTGGGTTCAATTGCTAATCCGCACATGATTATGACCACGCTTCGCTCCGTGGAGAGTATTCCGGCAAGGCGTCGTATTGACAAGCGCATACAAGCCAACCCAACCATCCTAATGGTACCCATTTTACACATGCAGTGGCAAACGAAGATCAATGTCCTGCTAAAGGATATTAGTACAATACTGCTGCAGTAGTATGGTAAAGCCATATTTAATAAATGATAGTGCACCCATTTGCCAAATTGATTGACATAAAATGAATTGACTGGGTTTATTGATTAAAATTCAAGCTCACATCTAAAGGCTGATACGTCTTAAATTTACAAAATAATACAAATACAACACACAAAACTGCTTGTAATAGTAGGAAGTTAATAGAAAAACAATTAGAACATTCAGTAGTGAAATTGATATGATAAATACAAAATAATCATAAAGGTCATGATAAGAATGATAATAAGAAAAAAATATTATTACTATCATCAGCACGTCAGCACCATCATCACCATAAGTAGCAGCAGTAGCAGGATAGTAAATAGCAGTATTGGTTACCACCAATTTACTTCCAACATTTTCTGGCTGTAAGACATGCAGCTTAAAATCATCACTTATATTTCCAACCGTTTTACAAATATGATGATGTAAGTTTTTGTCTCTCTTCCACCGTTCGACGTGTAATTTAAAAGAAAATCACTCTGTTAATAAATTAAGAAATTGTCATCTTGTTATCATTTTAAATGTTATTTTTTGTCTTATCTACAGATGATCCGAGTGATACTTATAACCTCCTTGATGGTGATCATCCACGGGATGGAAGGCGCTGTCGATGTCTGCCTTTTATACGGGAATTACGCATGCAACCAATCTCCACCTCGACTACCAACAAAATTTTGTGACAGTAGGTTTATACTATTTTTCATCAAAACTTTGGTACAACTCCTCGAGTCGAAGGAAAACTCGACCGTTTTATCAAGTTGGAATTTGAAGAAAAAAAGAGAGAAACAGATTACGTCAAATTTGATGAAATTCTGACAAAGAATGATATGTATATGTGGTGATGTTCTTTATTTTTAAAGCTCACTCCACAGATTGGCAACCTCCGTCATTCAAAGTTCCATAACCAGCAGTTTCTAACGGTATATCTTTCATCATGCGTTCTAAAACTTTGGTCATATTGCAGGAGTCGAGGGTAACCTAAACCGTTATCATAAAGTTGAAACTAAAAAAAGCGAGAAACGGATAACTGCAAATTTGATTAAATATTGTCCAAAATAATATATATTTGTAATCATGATCTTTATGTTTAACGCTTTGATAACATTTGAGAAAAAGGTGTCGCCTCAGATCCATTCGATAATTCAAATTGGATATCCGAACATTCAGATTCAATAACAGGCCACCAAACTCACTTTCTGTATAATGTGCATTTATGTGCAAAATTCAGTTACTTTTTTGTTAATAGCGAAGTTAATAGATCTGGTGACTCCAGTCGTTCCTGAAAGTACGCGCTACATAAGCTGTTTCCGTCAGGCATTTTCATTCATAGGTGAACAATTGGATAAATCGTGCATTCAATTTAATTAATTGATTTGTTTTCCATTTGTTTTCATTCGGGCCTAATATTGAGCCCTGTTGGACTACACATCTATTGTTTTCTTGCTGTGATGGTGGTGGTAGTGGTTTGATAATAACACATAATAATAGCACAAGACACGAATCTACATAATTATGTACGTACACATTTTCTTGCAAAAGAAAATCAAAGCAAAGATAAAATAGGTTACTGATTTAGAAAAAGTGTGCTTTAAGGGCAGACTTAAAGTTGTCAATTGTCTTAATGTTTTCAATAAAACGTGGGCAGCATGGGCAAATAAAGCTTCACCATTTGTTTTGTTCAGACTAGGAGGGTCAGTAAACAATTTTGTTTACATGAATGAAGATCTCTCGTTGGTCAGTCAGAAATTCATTGAAATAAGAAGGAGCTAGTCCATTGAGCATCCATTAGCTAATAACCACGATAACAGTATTTTGAGCTTGATGCGGGACCAATGTAACTTCGTAGGACAGGCAGATCTAATACCTTCCAAAACTTTGGTGATGTTCTACGAGTTGGAGGGGAAGGCTCCACTTCAGTTAGAAGAAGTAAAATAAGAGAAGCGGACCGTTGTTGTTTGTATTGACTTGATGTCATCACCTTACGTACGCGTTGGCAGGGGCGGATAAAAGGGGGGCCGGGACCCCTCCCCTGGCCCCAAAAAAAGGTTTTAAAAAATGGTAACGTTAATTTTACCTTTTAAAATAAAACGAACTTTTTTTTTGCTCAACGGGGGGGGGGGGGGGGGGGGGAGGGGGGGGGTAAAATAAAATAGAGCTCCATAAAAGTTAATGCTCACTACCCCCCCACCCCCCCCCCCTGCTTATTCGGCCGGCCGGCTTAGTCGCGGCTAAATATTTCCTCACGAATTGAGCCCCCTCTTGGGCCCCCTCCCTCGCCGCCGGCTGGATCCGCCCCTGCATGTTGAAATGTGTCTACAACACATCCTCCTGTAAAGTTGCTCTGAAGTTCAATTGTAACGCATAGGGTTTAGCCTACGTATCACCAAATTGCAGCCTTGTTGAATAGAAATGAAATGTATTCTAGCGAGCCATATCAACATGTAGAAAATTATTGCAAGAAGCCACAATCCTGATATTATTGTGATTTTTTTAAATAAGATAGCGCATGTTGCAGGAATATCTGATACAAATATTTGTAAAGGAGTTTATGATTTTCTTATGTTGTAATCACAAAAGAAAATGTTTTAGTTAGTTTTTTTTTGTCCCCACGCAGACAACTGAACTACATCAATACAAATTATGCTCCTTTGTGCGGCTGTCAAATCAATCAGCTATAGAAGAACAAAACATAATCATTATTCCCACCTGAATTAACCTGCAACCCAGACAACGCTCTCCCGCTAAGTCCGTAGACGGGGAAACCCCTTTATTGCTCCCTTCATATGACGTCATTCGTAAGGTGATCTGCCACGTAGCTTAACCCCCCCGTCACACATCGCTGCGACCTTACGAAGACCATGCCCAAAACCCCCATTTGAAAAAGTGGTCGTTTCTACTACGTTGACGCTACGGCGTACAGAACCATAATACATACTTGTTATACAGACCTATAGAAGACTGTAGAACGATGTCGCTACGCTGATGCTGGTGCTGATGCTGATGCTGATCATATTACGCTTCTAGTACGCTTCTGCTACGATGTGTGTCGATATCTATATTAAATCGGGGGTGATCAAGCATTTCTTCAGTTCTTTCCCATCTTCGATAATTAACGGCCAAAGGGGGGTCCAAATAGTTGCCGACGGTGCGGCTGCGTTTTTTTATTACGAGATTTTAACACAAACATCTCATCACGCTACTAGCACGCTGCTTGTACGAGAATGGCGTTCCCAATACGTTCTTAATAAGACTTTGCCCCGCTTATTATTGTTTGCCACGAGCCGGCTAGTACGCTTTTTTTTTTTAAAGCGTGGAGAGAGCATGCAGACCAAACAACGCTCATCATTGGAGATCCTACCACTTTTGGCCCCGATTGGCCACGCTCTCGTGTGACCGGAGTATAAAGCAGAGCTCCTATCGATTTTGGGAGAATCTATCTTTTGTAGGTGATCTGCAGCATAGCGTAGCAGAGCATCTATTGATTTTTACTGAATTTACCCCCCCCCCCGAATCTTTCTGTTTATAGATTTTGTTTGCTTTATATCTCATGAATGTCATGATTGATGACAATGATTTTTCATGACTAAGCCATATGCATGGGCCTTGGTCTTATCCGACCCGCGTAGACGTAGCGAGGGATCTACGTAGAAAATTTGGGGTTGAATATGGCCCTCCGCGGGTGGCCCGCGTGCACTACTCAAGTAATTTCAAGTTACCTGAACCCCGCGTGGCCTTATTTTTCTACGTGGAGAAAATGTGGACATGTACATTTTTTGGTGGCTGGTGTATGGTTGGTGCCTTTCTGGGGCACGTGGGAGTACGTCGGTAGTACTTGCAATTTTCTTCGTTATTTGCAGGGTATATAAGAATTTTCTACGTGGACCGGACTCAGGTAATGTGACCACTCCCAGAAAGAATTTCCCACGTAGAAAAAACGGCCACTTATACTGCCCTACGTGTGCGCTACGCCTACGTGGGGTCGGATAAGACCGTGGCTTAA
The DNA here is from genome assembly GCA_035222895.1 of Strongylocentrotus droebachiensis. NCBI lineage: Eukaryota > Metazoa > Echinodermata > Echinoidea > Camarodonta > Strongylocentrotidae > Strongylocentrotus > Strongylocentrotus droebachiensis. The sequence continues at coordinate 83,536 of JAVYIG010005625.1, read as the reverse complement.
GCGTTTGTCACAACCCACCGTGCGTGTTTTTAGTCCGTACGGTTTTTGGGGAGGCCACGGCCGCCACGTTTTTCTGAAAACGTAGGGAGGGAGTGGAAAAGGCAGGGAAGGAGTACCGGCAACGCACGTCACACGCACGGTGTAAGTACGTGGCCCGCACGCCACGCCTGGTCGTGAGCGGTTGCGTGCATCGTACGTTGAGCACGTGGTAAGTGCGTTGTACGTGCTTACAACGTACGGTCTCCGTGCGGTTACCACGTTATCGTACGGAGGCCGTACTTACACGTGCTGCTCACGTACGGTATCCTCACTTACTCGAACGTTTTAAGTGCGTGCACGTGCGATGAACTCGGTGAGTTTTTCCGCACAAAATCGGGGTTTATATAGGACGACATTACGATGTTCTCCAGAAGTCTCCAGCTGCCTCAAGATGCCGCCCATTCCACCGCAGAGACTATATACTGCATAAATCAGTGCGCGAAGCGTGCGTTGTAAGTGCGGAGCACGTGCTTACTCGGTACGGTCCACGTGAGTTCTGCGTGTTCATTAGACAGTTGAACTGGGGAAGTGGCGAGTAAGCACGTACCACGCATTTATCACGAGCGCAGCACGCACGTGCTAAGTGCGCCTTCCGTAGGGAAAGTGACCGTGGGAAACAAATTTAAAAAACGCACGGAGTCAGTGCGTTGTGCGCCGCGTTGGCAGTACCGGGCACGCACGTCACACGCACTGGGGTGAATCGGTAGCCCGACCGCAGCTCGAACGCAGCGAAAGTTCCTCGTGCACTAAAAGTGCTACGGTGTATATGCGTGCTCCCAAATCCGTACGGAGGCGGTACTCACCACGTACGGATACCCACATTTTGCCCACGTTTTTGCACGTAGACAGCACGCCCTTGCAAATACGGCGGGTTGTGACCACCGCATTAGATTTGTAATATAACTGATGCTTGACGTCGTTCGTGTGCAATTTAAAAAAAAATTATTGACCATATCTCCGTCATGCATAGTCATATCTGAATGATATTTGATATGCATAAAGTTGACGTCATGGGTAAACTTTTGGTCACACCCATGTCCGTGTGCGCGTCAGTGTAAACGTGTTCACGTTCGTTTTTGCGTGTGCCGTCCGTACTGAATGTATTAATTCAATTTTGTTCACTAGTATTGTGTTGTTGTTACTATTCTTAGCAACTGGAAATAAATTTTAGCACTTATTGACCTAAATTTAGCTCATAGACGTTCGTTCAAACTCAAAATCGACGGACGCGCGCATATGCAGGAATTGCCAAAAGTGGTCGATTTCATGTATCACGTTTGCTGTTATAATGCTTTGACATCAACATAGTGCCACTTAAGGGAAATCAATGCATTTGATTCGATTAGGTAATATTTGCCGTTTTTAATGAATATGTCTCGTTTATCCCTACTCTGATTTTTCCCATATTGTACACTGTCGCTCATATAGTTGGAATATTTTTGTTTTACCCCAATGAAAATGATTTATTGAATAATAATTTGCCAGTGTTTGGTTTGCGTGACTGCTAAAGCATGTGTATGCTAATATGCTTATCAACTAGGGGACCTACAACCTTAAGTCATAAATGACAGAAATGAGGATTAATGCCACATAAAAGGGCACTAATATCGCACATCGACACGGGGGCTAGGGTAGGGGGCGTTTCCCACAAATAAAAAAACAAACTAAATGCAATCAATTTTCAATAATTCATTGCATTTTACCCCGGTCCCCAACATAACAAAAAAACCTAGCCCCCGCTGCGTACAGTCATGGTTCAGTGGCAAAGCAATGGCCTCGTAACTGTGAGGCCCCAGGATCAAAATCGTGTCGATGTGCCATATTAGTGCCCTTTGTGGGGCATTAATCCTTATTACTGTCATTTATGACTTAAGGGCGTAGGTCCCCTAGTTGATAAGCACAGTAGCATACATGTGACTTCTTCTGTGTCTAGACATAACCTTAGCTATGGAGAGTTGGAATTCCTCAAGGTCTTGATTTCCGTTACTTGGGGGACGGTAAAAGCTTGCTATAAATAATGGCTTTGCGTTGATGAATTGTAAGTTACACCAGATCATTTCACTATTTTAGTCGAACTCCGGACAGTTGGTTAAGATGAGAGACTCAAGCACTGCTGCAATACTGTGTAATTACTAGGAAATACACTGTAAGTAGGGGTTGTCTCGTCAAGCTTAGATTCGCAACCAAGGATCACATTTGGCTTGTGATGACTAATCATTGCTTGGAATTGAGATTACTTTGCAAAACTTTTAAGACCATTGCAGTTGATAATGACGCCCTTCAGGATCTTCCTGCGGTTTTTAGATGGTGAGAAATGAGGGCGTGGTGGTAGCCTCGATGCATGACCAGATGATGCTGAAGTTGGTGTTGACGTCTGACAATGATATTGAGCATCGGTTGTGTCGCTGATGCTTAATGACTCAAACTGATTGCTTGTGAAGAGGCTGGCATTGCTGCTGAGGGAAGCTGCTTTTTCTGCATTTATGCCATGACATCTGCCAGGGGCGGATCCAGCCGGTGGCAGGGGAGGGGGCCCAATTCATGAGAAAATTTTTAACGGCGAAATAGACAGCCAGTGAATAATTTTGACTCCCCCCCCCCAAAAAAAAAAAAAAAAAAAAAAAAGGAGACCACAACCCCTTTCCCCCTTGAGCACCAGGGGAGGGGGCCCGTCTTGAAATAAAGGTAAAATTAACGTGTTTTTACCTGTTTTTTTCCTCCCTAGATCCGCCACTGGTTCTCATTGTCATTGAAAGAACTTAAATACAGACCATCTCATACTTGTTCACAATTATCATTGGCTCGTTAGAAGGCACCTGTACCGATGACGCGGATTGTCAGAACGGAGAGATTTGTGAATCGGGTACATGCACCTGTCCAGCTGGTTCAACCTGTGACGGAGGTAAGATTTCTTCAAACCTTCTACCTTTCTACTCAGGCTTCGCATCTCCATTCGATCTCCAATGAAAAGTCACTATGTTCATTTTAGTTCAATGGCCTTTATTAGTTGATTCAAAGCGAGGAACTGACGAGCAAACTTTGCTCCAAGAATCATTCCATCTTCCAAAATAACGAAAGTGTGAATCAAGCTACAGTGTCGATCAAAAAGGAGAATGTTGAAAACTGTAAGTCTCCAATAGTACTGAATCGGGGGCTCTACATCAGTCGCGAACGCATGGGTGGGAGGGGGTGTTTTGGGGGTTAAACCCCCCTCACTTTTTTTTCTTTTTTTGCTCAAGGGTGGGGGTTCATGCTGCATAACAAAAAAAATTAACGCTCCGTTACCCCCTCCCCCCCCCCCTGAACTGAGCGGAATATTGATCTACGCAATTTTCCCATTTACGGGGGCAAACAATTTTGTGTGTGTGTGGTCATACCCCCCCCCCCCCCGCCCCGCCCCGCCCCGCCCCTTTTCCCCACTGAGCAAAATATTAGTCGACACGATTTTCCAATTTACAGGTTACCAAACATTATTGAGCATAATTATCAAATCACAACATATTACTCTGATCTCATTTTTTCGTCTTATCGATGACATTATGATACACAACAAGAACTTTTTACAAAGTGTGTGTTTTGTTATGTTTTGTTTTGTTTGTGTTTGTTTTTACAACCCCCACCTATCTGGTTTACGGATGTGACGTTTTGAACGACGGAGGTTTTGCCCCGTTTGTTGCTGTCGTTCTGTGTGACTTTTGTCAAATTGGGTCTGGGTTATTTTCTTAGGTGACTGAGACGTTTGTGTGTTTGGTATGTCTTCGCCTGTCAAGGCTGTTGTGATGGTGTCTCTGTCATTAGGGACTTTTAGATTTGCACGTCGACATAGTGGACTGCTACGTGTGACGTTATTTTAAGGCACTGCATTGACGTCACTACCTTAGCACCATTTCGTTTCATCTGAAGATTGTTACCGAGTACCTTTAAAATATCACTAATGAATGAACTACAGGACTTCCTATCCAGTCTGCATACATGACTTCATGTTATGTCAGGGAAGCCTCCATAAAGAGGGTGAATGGGGAAAGGTGTCGTGGTCGAGTGGATATGTCATATGCATTATTTTGCTTCAACACCGTCATTATTTCTGCAAAGGTTATTATCAAAGGATGGTTTTTAAATGCATTTGAATCTTTTGGACCTTTAATAATTCAATTACACAAAAAAGGTTATACATGTAAAAACGGCACGGTCCATCCCCTTGAATCTTGGTACACTTATTGCCTCAAACAGTCCGAAACTGCTCAATGAAGGTCAATGACGACAGTAGACCGTTTTCACTTTGTCCTGAAGTTATGTTCATATCTATAAAAAAAACGGAATAGCGACTCGGTTTGAAACTTAGAACTAAATAGTATAAACCTGGTATAATGACATTGTAGTCGTCTTAATTCATCATCACCACAGTCGTTATCAATACAGTTATCTTCATGATTATCACCATCATCATCGTGTTCAGGTTCTTTTTAGTCGTTCTCATCAGGGGCGGATCCAGCCGGCGGCAGGGGAGGGGGCCCAATTCGTGAGAAAATATTTAACTGCGAAACAGCCAGCCAGTGAATGTTTTTGCCCCCCAAAAAAATTAAGATCACAACCCCCTTCACCAGGGGAGGGGGCCCGTCTTCAAATAAAGGTAAAATTAACGTGTTGTTACCTGTTTTTTCCTCCCCGTGCCCCCCCCCCCCCCCCCGGGGCCCCTCCCTTGATCCGCCACTGACATCTGCAGCAGACCCACGAGAACCTGTTGGGTCTGGCGAGGACTTCATATGATTGCTCAGAAATACCATTGCATGTAATATGGCACCACATGTTGCAACTATCACAGAGAAGTGCTTGGTCATTGTCCGTGACATTCGCATTACAAATAGCACATGGGAATGTGTATATTGGCCCCGGGTTTCGCTCAACTTAGCCGCTTAAGAGTAGTAGAATAGCGAGGTGACTCGCAGAGCGAAGATTCATCACACTGGTTGAATTTCTGTAATTCTGATATGCTTGAAGGTATAAGATGAGACACATTACACTGGACTATGTCGTTACTTTCCAACAGGCAGCAAGCAGTTGTTGTCAAGGGCTCCCGGTCAACTTGGATGCCTGTTACCTCTGGGGTACCTCAAGGTTTAGTGATCGGACCAGCCCTCTATTTGCTGTACATCAACGACATCACTGCAAATATTCAGTCCAAGATGCGCCTTTTTGCTGACGATAGTGTGATTTACAGAGAAATTCACACTGAGAATGACACCTCCATCCTTCAGCAAGACCTTCAAACCTTGTCTGACTGGTCAGCGAAATGGTTCATGGCCCTCAATGTCAGAAAGTGCGCCTCCCTTACCATCACGAGGAAAAGAACACCCATACAGCATGACTACCAGATTTCCAACGAGATAATACCCAGGATAGACAAGTACAAGTATCTCGGGGTAACTGTAACCAAGGACCTTCGATGGAATACACGTGACTGCCAACTCTTACTGAACAAGGCCAACAAAACCCTTGGGTTGCTGCGGAGAACCCTATCACCATGCACCAAGGATGTGAAGTCAAGAGCGTACACAGCCCTGGTTCGACCGCAGCTAGAGTATGGCGCTGAAGCCTGGAACCCTCACACTTCTGGTGCTGCCGAAGGTCTGGAAAGGGTACAGAAAACAGCTGCTCGTTTTGTCTTCCGCGACTACCGAAGATCCACGTCAGCTACAGGGCTCGTTTCCCAGCTGGGATGGGATAAACTGCACACACGTCGTCTTCTAGCACAAAGCACCATGCTCTATAGAATTCACCACCAGCTAGTCAATATTTGTCTTCCTCACCTCATAACCAAAGCTTCATACATCAGCAGAAGAGACCACACATTCAAGCTCTCTGTTCCTGAGGCAAAAAATAGACTCCTACAAGTACTCATTTCACCCCTGCACCATTCGCATCTGGAATCAACTACCAGCCACTGCAGGTACTGCCCCAACAGTTGCTGCTTTCCAGATTACCGCCCTCCCTGTCATCAGAGGGTTGGAACCTCCAGTAGGTTCCAGAATGCTGTAAACCATATTGCAGCATGATATTTTACTTGCACGTCACTGTTTTACTGTATAAAGAAATTGTATACCTTTTTGTTGTCTGCACCTTCACTTGCTGTCACAACACATCCCATCCCAGTATAGCTTGGAAAAGCTGCTTCAGGGATTACCTCATCAAGTATCAAGTATCAAGTAAACATACACATGCTTTAGCAGTCACGCAAAACAAACACTGGCAAATTATTATTCAATGAAATCTGAGAATGTATACCATTATCTAGAGCTATTAGGAATAAATTATTGTCAAAATAATGACATTAATTTGGGGTTAAACAAATATTCCAACTATATGAGCGACAGTGTATTATATTGTACCTAAAACGTTATTTTGAACGTGATTCAATTTTTGATCAGAAGACGGGATCGTGGTCAAAATTCCGATTGAAGGTGAAGACTGCAAAATCTGCCATTATGGTTTCTACCTGCACGTGCTATCTCCTATTGAGTTTGTGTGGTATTTCCTTTATGGGTAGTCATTTATGAATTATATTTGGTATTCATGAACTTGACGTCATGGGTAAACTTCTGGGCACACACTTGTCCGGGTGCGCGTCACGAGGGACTGAATTTGTTCATATGCATGTAATATAAATGGAAGGTGAGATTCATTTTCAAAATCCGAATTTCTCATTGACTCTGTGTTATTAGATGATTGGCCGCGTAGTGTAGCAAATCTCCTGATAAGCTTGTACATAGGCGTATACTATATATTAGTGGAGGGTGGGCTTTTTAAACGATCTAATCTTCCATTATGTTTGTATATGTGTTATGTCTCAAAGCGGCAGATCACCTGAATCACCTCCGTGACGAAATCAATGTATAGTTAATATTAATATTATTGTTTGTTGCAGCCACATGTACACATTATATTTACATGTGTTCTATTCTGTAATTGTTTGCTTTTTATGCCAAGATTTAGTCCAACCTATATATTCATTACTTTTTTCTTACACTATACATGCAGTAAGTGGAAGTGTAAATAAAGAATTAAAAATAACAACATACCTCCAAATGATCATCTGCTATTGGATAATCTTCGTAGTACAAAAGACATTTCTCAAGTGGATAGACATTAATGGTTTTCTTGCCTGGAGTATTGCCTTGATTTATGTGAATCAATTAAATTTTGACCACAATAATCCAATTAAGATCTTACATACTCCAGTATGTTCATGTACTAGTGTTTTACATTGTATTTATGTCATTGCTTAGTTCTTAATAGATAGTAATGCTAATACTATGAAATGACTGGGTTGTTGGGTTGCTCTTAAAACGTTAAGTTGTATTTAATGTGTGTGTTTGTTTGTTTTGCTAGGTTTTTGACAAGAATATCAAGATTATCAGTAATTGGATATTCTTTCTAATGTAATCGGATCCATTATTCTGTTTTTGAATTTCTTGATTGGTCAATGTTTTTCATAGTGTACAGTGTATATAGGATTTGTTGCAAAATGTATTGTCGATTAAATACATGAAGCGAACAGATTTTGAATAACATGATTGGATTAGTATTTGATCTGTGTTGATGTGTCGACGTGTATAATTTAATGTTTAATATATTTCTTTTGTTCTTGACAGTCTTGCCAGGAGTATCAATATTGCTTCCAGAGAGAGTGAACCCATACCAACCATCTAGCTTCACATGTTATGTTCAGGGTAACCCAGTTCCTGATACATCCTCGGTTGATCTTTATAGACGTAGTGGAAGCACCTATGACACGACAGGAATCACCAGGAGATCAAGCACTGTCTCAGGGTCAGAACGAGCTGTTGTCTTTGATGTTGATAGTGTGTATCCACAGGACTTTGGGGGATACCAGTGCCGTCTTTACTTTGAGAGTAACACCTATTACAGTGAGCTTATTACCAACGCAACCTATGGTGAGCAAACTGCGTGGCATCTCTTTACTCTTATATAATTCTGTGAGCTGTTTATTAGAAAGCATGAATCCACTTTCTTTAAATGTAGAATAATTTTCAGTCACAATGTCTGCATACAGGGTTACAGAGGCTCGAATCAGTTATGTTTTTAGTTTTATTATGTATTTCGTTATATTGAATGGCCTATTGACTTGTTGAAAGAACTTCGATTATAGGTGTGTTATTGAATTTGACGGTTATTTCAATAAATTTTATTAACTGTTTATGTCTATTTTCCTTGTTGTCAGATCTGCCAGTCCTTGAGTCAAAAGTGGAAGTTAGCAGCACGTCAACTACAGTTGGTCTTCAATGGAACGCATGGTCTGATGGAGATGACATAGGGGATCCTCCTTTGGTAGGATATGATGTCTTTGTACAGAAGGATGGTAAATGGGTAGCGGTTCAGAGAGTAGACCAACCCACAACATCAGCCATCGTTATCAACCTGACATCTGATACAGATTACATATTTTGTGTAGCAGCAGTGAGGGAAGGAACAGGTGGAACAGGACATGTGTGTCCTAGCAACGGCACAAGGACTCACTGTGGAAGTAAGTTATACTGAGAAGAAAAACGATTGATTTTTGTCAGGGGTTTGTCAAGATTTCAGAACGTATAATTAAAATGTTCAACCTTTTTTAGCTTGATTTGTACATTTAGCTACATTTAGCTACATTTAGCGCAATGTATGATTTCACCATGACGTGCAAGTACATGTAATGATTCAATCTACTATGGGTCCAGCAATTTAGTATCTTCTATATAATTTTAACTTCAGAACCCAGTGCTTCTCCAACTCGACTACAAGTGGCAGCCATCAACCCTAAAGAGCTAGAGGTGACATGGGAGGTATGAACTTCCTTAAAAATAGGATAGGTGTTTGGTCATTTAGTGAAATGTAGTTAGATGAGAGGACTTGTCGAGAAAACAAATTGCATATTAAACTGCTTAAGGGATTGTGATTCTTTGTCTCTGATTCAAAACAAAATCCTGGATTTAACTGATGCTTCAATCATAATCATAAACCTGCAGGTAAGCCAAGAATCCCATGACCTTTACAAGCCGATCGCCTGTCTCATTATCAAGACATTAATAATTTGAATTCGACATTTCAACAACTGTTTTCCCAAAGGTTAATATAACACTACTTGTCACTCAAAGATTTTTACTTTTTTGATGCACTTCATGATCATTCTGAAGCGCAATTTTGTAAGGGCTTCAATATTTTACCATATCACAGACACTGATAACACGTAGTGTCATACATTTTAACCGAAAACATTGTTAAACAATGCCTTTAATAGTCAAAAGGTCATTACAATGAGGTAGAACCACACCGTTAGGATATGGAGCTGGTAAATACATGTACAACCTTGATTAGACTTGATTTTAACTACAATTTCCTCGAAATATGTCAAATAAGAATTCTTTCACATCACTTACTATTAGGCCTTTGGCATTTGGGGTGTTTATTTACGTTCCTCATTATTTGACTAAATGAAATATGTCCTGCGCAAAAACAAAGGCGCACAAAGTGTAACTGTCTGCTCCTTGAAAGTATTAGCTGTTGTATTTATGAAATGGAGTTTTTAGTTTATTTTACAGAAGGAACGAAATATAAATATGTTTTGTGATGGACATCTTATCGAGCAGCAGATTGCAACATCAAAATGATTGCAGCATCCTTATTAGTGCAACATTTTGTTGGAAAAATAACATCTTGTAGTTTTATATATTAGTGTGACAATAACTTCTTTTATGTGGTTCTGTTGCAAATAACATGTACTTTTTATGTTTCAGCACCTCCCCACAGAATCGGCAGAATGCAGGAGTGGGGTGACTCATTATATGATCTACTTCGTTTCCACTGGGTCAACTTCTTTAAACTCTCTCATGGTTCCTAATGACACAAGCTCCTACACATTAAGAGGGTTGGAAACCTATCTGGACTATACCATCCAACTGACTGCATCGAATAAAGACGAGGAGAGTGACAGGAGCAGTGAGACTGCCAGCAAAACACTTGAAGAGGGTTGGTGTTTATCTTAGGATGTATTATTATTATAGGGTGGGGGCAGTTGCCTTGCCTGTTCAGTGCCAAGATTAATATTCTCGTAGATAATATTTTGTCACAACCTGCGTCTAACGTGATATTTTTGGTTGATTTTACTTCATTTCACAGTATACTTTCAATTTCATCTACAAATTCGATTGATCTTGATAGAGTGGGAATCATTCATCCTGCTAGACTGCAAACTGTATGGTCTGTAAACTGCTCGTTCATTAAACTCAACTCGAGGACTACAGTTTGTTAGAATTAGACCTCGGTCTAACTTCTTTGTTCAATTCAACTTCAGACAATACTTAAATCCAGCTTCAGGTTTAATATTAGTGGAGTACGGACGAATATGTTTACACGTCAAATATTGTCGGAGATCAAGTGCAATAAGATATCAAAATACACCTTTAGAAGTGTTCTATATTGTAACTACTTCTTTCTGCATCATATCAGACTGTTTGAGACATAAGAGTCCTATTTCCTAATATAGTTTATTATTCTTTGTGATTCCAACTCTGATTTTTTTAATAAAATAAGTTGCTTTAATTGCACTCGTAAGTTATATTTGTTTTCTGGAATTATATATTGTAGTAACCTGTTAAGACAAGACTAACTACAACAACTAAATCTCTTTTGAACAAATTTTCTCCAAGCAGTTGCTCCCGCTCCTATCAATTTGACTATACCGCAGATTACTACAGGCTCCTTCACAGTATCCTGGTCTACCCCTTTACCATCTAACATCAATGGTAACATCCAGAAGTATATCATCCGCTTCAAGCGAACTGATCCAGCTGTTGATGGCAATTATGAGATGAAGGAAGTATTCACTAGTGCATTTAATTGGGGACATACTGTGATAAATCTGCCCGGTGAAATCGACTATACAGTTCAGGCAAGATTTCTAGACCTTAATACTTAAGACCGAAAGATTAAGGGAATGTAATCTCTTCAGATTTTAGTACAAGCTTTCCATGTGTAGTATATTGAAGAATGAGCTGTTAAAAGCGCTGTTGGAAAAATTATCTACTTTTTTGGATGAAAGGTCTACGGGTGTTGTGGTCTAGTAGATCCGTCGTCGAACTGTGGATCACAGGGTCCGCGGTTCGAGTTTCGCTACGGTACTTATGTCCTTTGGCAAAATATTATTCTACATTTGCCACTCTCCACCCAGGTGTAAATTGTGTCTCGGTAGGAAGCAATTCAATGAATACTGTGAGCGCCGAAGTCTGCTGCCTAACAGAGCCGGGGTAATAGGTAGAGCGCCTTGATCACTATGCATGGTGGATATGTGCATGGTGGCTATAATCATATAAATATCCAATATTGTTATTATTAGATCACAAAGTTATTCTTTTTCATATTCATACCACTGATTTGAAAACATATCAGATTTGAATGCGTAAAGTGTTGATATGATGAGGAGGACACTAGTATTGATTGCCCAGGGATTTTTCCCGAGGATGTTATCTCATGATTATGTATAGATTTTATTTAATTGATATAAAGAATATATAGAATTCTGTCGTGTATAAATGACGTTTGTAGTGTCATTATTCTGGCAACGACTTTTTCTTTTACTTGTATGTTTGTCAGGTCCAAACTGTCAATGGAGCCGGTTCTAGTAATTGGTCCCAGCCAGTGCATGCAGGTGAGAGCATAAATTAAATGAAACTCGTTCTACCCTAAATGTCATATCTATACAAAATTGTGTAGGTAATGTCGTTTTTGAAGAGTGTTAGAAGTAAAAATGCAATCGGCATTTAATTAACTTTGTTTTTCTTATATAGTAAGTTCTATATGACTCCTGTTCCTTTGTTTATAATATGGATGCTTTCATGTGATTTTCTTCCCTTTTTCTCCTAAGTGTGCTCTGAGCATTTGACTTCAAGTGGATTACGCTCTTTACAAATCTAATCAATTAATATTATTATTATTATTGAGTAAGAGCTACATGTTAAACTAAAGACAGTATATAACCTTCATAAACATGTAAGTATGTACATAAGCATGTTGCTTCTCAGTTTTGTGTTACATCTTCATACTAATATTATTCCGTATTCTCTGTTTGATTTGCCCAATGAATTTGGAAAAATTTGAATGGTCTGGACTAATCATGTGTAGTTCAAAAAAGGTAGAAATGGATGTATAAATCTAAAACATTTCTGTGTTACATCTTTTTGTGAAACTTTATTGAAAGAATAGAAAATTTATCATTTATGCATGTAAAATCACATTCTACGCAGAATAAATAAACGTACTATTTAACAAATATTAATGCATATTAGAACCATAACTGTATTTCTCTTTTTTTCCAAAGGTGAGGATAATGAAACAAATATGCAACTAGAGCCTGTGATAGGGGGTGTAATAGGTCCCCTCGTTATCATCATATTACTAATATTTACTGCGCTGATGTATAAAAGGTTAGTTAATTCAACAACAGTAGAAACATTTAATTGAATTCCATACCTTTGTCTGATAACGTTATCACAAATAAAGATGACAAATTACTGTAAATGAGACGTTATTACATGATATTCCGTATTCTAAAGGCCATTGATACATACATGTGTGTAAATATTATATATATGTATATATATATATATATTCAATGAGTTGTTTATAATGTGTTATAAGTGGCATCCACAATGACACGCATGTAGCTGTTATGCTCATCAGGGACCATTTCTCCTCCATTTGTTTCTGAACTCTTTTGTGTGTGTCTGTGTGTTCGTGTTTATGGGTGTGTGTGTGAGTGTGTGTGTATGTGTGAGTTGAGAATGTTAGCAGACATCCACTGAGTGAGTAGTGTGTGTGTGGGGGGGGGGATGGGTGGGTGAGTATGTGTGTGGGTGGGTGAGTATGTTTGTGTGATGGAGGGGGGCAGGGAGGGGGCAGGATTGTTCCAGAAAAATTACCTCCAGATTTGTTTAAGTTTTTTTGTTTGTATATAAGTGAATAACATTTACAATTGACATATTATGTTTAGGTAATTATACGTTTAATTTGTTGCTTAGTTATATTTACTGCAAATAAGTTTGTGTTTAATTATGTTTATGTAAAAGCATCAATATTGAACACGTTTATTTTATTCAATTGTATGTTATGGTTTGTATTGCACATTTGGAGAAATAAAACAAAATTGTTTAAAAAAATATATATAAAAAAGTGTGTGTGTGTGGGGGGCTTAATCTCATTGATGTCACATAAAAAAGGGAAATAAATATTGCTTTCAATTAAATTTCACTTCCAGGATCAAACAAAGACGTTTAAAGGCTGAACCAATCATATCACCCCCAAACAATGCACCTGAGCCCTCTGTTGAGTATGAGAACCCTGTATTTGATGACACCAACCAAGACCACCACAGCTATGAAAACCTGAATACTGACGACCATGCCTACCAAGATCTTAATACAGATACACCAAACCACCAGAATCTTACCGACCCCCATATCTATCAAGCGCTTAAGAAACCCAACATCAACGTTACCTGTCAAGATGTCACAAAATCAGACCCGGGTGACACTTACGAAGAAATATAGAGGTAATTCAAGCGAAGAAGAGGGGTATGGTGCAAACATTGATACATGCTGGATCAACAATAAATCAACATGTTTTGCAAAATACAGAGTTGGCATTATTTGTCATGATGTTCTTACTACTTTGTTTGTATACATGTACATGCTCATACTACCGTACTCTTTATTTCACTTGTTACAAGAAACATAACAAAACTTAAACAGGTATTCTTAAAATGTTATAGAAACAGGAATTATGTTATGTGATGTTTTTAATCACTTCTAGCTTGCAAATAAAGGGAATGGAAGGGAAGTTATCATGTCTAAATTATTTGAATTATTAATGCCTGATACAGGAAATGTTTTGTCTGTTTTCCCTTGAGGCGTTGCAATGTTCCTCATTGTTGTAGATCTCTTTTGAGATTGTTCAAATGTGTAGATTATATAGATTTACCAACAACAAAAAAGCATGCCAAGAGCAAGAAAAGTAGTTTTGTGTAAGCTAATGTAAGAATATATATATTACTCAGTAGTTAAGGCCTATTTTCCACAAGCAACTTCAGTATACTTTCTTTAAAACACGTCGGTCATCCTCGTGCATGAGTAACTGCCTGTAAAAATGCACAATAGACCGTTAACACTTCGCCTGTTCCCTTCAACTCTATGTTCGGTCGCTCGTTTGCCACACGTGCAATATTGCACAAAACAATAGGCAACGAATGTAGGAGGGATTGCTTTGTGCATCTCGATGGCTTTGCAAAATTAACTACTTCCGGTCTCGATTGGCTCAATGATAACCCTTTTAACACTGGTAAAGATTAATTGCAATGGCCCCTCCTGTAGCCTTAGCGCTCCATTTTTGTAATCATATTTTAAAGGCCGTTTCCGTCCATCTTTAACCATATTTTTAATTTGAATTGTACATTTAATCAGTTTAATACATGTACAGGAACACGAGGGAATTTACGCCTGCCACTGTTTAAATATAATTTTAAAGAAGCATTCTAACATTTACTAATTGGATCTAAATGCTGGAATACTGTCCCAATTGATTTGAAGTTGTGTCCAACATTGTTAAATTTCAAAAAGATATATGAATCGCATCTGCTGTACTATAGCACTTAAAACGCAGGTCATGCAGGTACACTTTCTTTCATTTGTTTTGTATCTTTGTCGCTCTCTCCTTCATAATTTTCTTAATACTACTTTACACGGGGATTGCCCCAGATAAGCCTTTATTTGGGTTTTGGTGATCCGGGTAGTTTACGGGTAGTTCTTACCTTCCCCTTTTTGTATATTATTATTTTAGTGTTTGATTTTTTAAAATATTTATTATTTGTTTCTCTGTAATTTATATATCATGTTTTTTCATCTTTTATATTATATTTTCTAGTTTTTTATCTTTGAATGTGAAAATTAATAAATAAAATGAAATGAAATGAAATGTTTCACTGGAACTGTATAATATACATGCAGCCATTAGGTTATGGAATAGATACGTGGTGCAGAGAAATTAATTATGTGACACATAAAGAGGTAACTCATGAAATAGGCTGTGATTAATAAATGAATGCAATCAAACGCCCAGGACTTTTCCTGTTTTTCCATTGTTTTCTTTCTTGTGAAATAGGGGGTGTCGAATCTGACAAAACGCCTCCCAAACTTCATATAATTCATACCAGCCTGAAAGAGTAATTGAATATAGGTAGTTCATTTGTTTGAAGTGGGGGGGGGGGGGGGGGGGCACAAACAAAAAAGGAAACCTCAAAATGAACCTACACCATTTTTCGACATTGGTATATACCCCTACATCGTCATGATTGTGATTACACTACCAATTATAACATCAATATTTTTGTTAACGCTTTACGTGGTACAAGATAATGCTGAAGGATCATACTTTGCAGTTTGGTGTGATGGTCTGAATATCAAACAAAAAAGGAAACCTCAAAATGAACATACACCATTTTTCGACATTGGTATATACCCCTACATCGTCATGATTGTGATTACAATACCAATTATGACATCAATATTTGTTTAACGCTTTACGTGGTACAAGATAATGCTAAAGGATCATACTTTGCAGTTTGGTGTGATGGTCTGAATATAAATTTTTGAGCGAGCGGGCCGAGCGAGCCAAAATTCTATGATTTGTGAAATGGCAGTGCGAAAAATTACATCTTATAAAGAGGAAACAACAAACCCTGATAAGTTGTAAGCCCAATATAATGAAGAAAAAGGGCACTTATGAGAATGGAAAAGGGACACTTATTGTAAAGGAAAAGGGGCAGTTGTTGCAGGAAAGTGCACTTATCCGATTTTAATAGGGCATTTGTAAGAGGTGAAAAGGGACATTTATGATTAAGTGAAGGGGATCTTATGAAAAATTGGGGAGGGCACTTATCACAAAGAATGGGGCCACTTATTAGAAGAGAAGAGGCAATCCTTACAAAGAAAAAAATGCACTTGTCCTATGTGAAAAGGTGCACTTTGTGGGTACCTGAAAAAGTGGGGAAGGCACTGTGCCCCCCCCCCCCCCGGGGGGGGGGCACTTCTCCCTTTAGAATCCATAATCTCGGTCCCCAACATAAACAAATCATCTGTGTGCCCATGTCTTGCGTCATAATGCATGGCCGTACAGAGGGTTTTTTTATGTTGGGGACCGGGGGGGAATTCAACGAAATATTAACAAATTTATTGCATTTTATTTTTTATTTTGTATTTGTGGGAACTGCCCCCTACCCTAGCCCCTGTTGCGTACAGTCATGGTTTAATGACAAAGCAATGACCTCGTAACTGTGAGGCCCCTGGATCAAAATCGTGTCGATGTGCTTTATTAGTGCCCTTTTGTGGGGCATTAATCCTCATTACTGTCATTTATGACTTAAGGGCGTAGGTCCCCTGGTTGATAAGCATAGTAGCATACACATGCTTTAGCGGTCACGCAAAACACACAGTGGCAAATTATTATTTAATACAATCTGAGAATGTATACTATTATCTAGATCTATTAGGAATAAATTATTTTAAAAATAATTCCATAAATTGGGGTAAAACAAAAATATTCCAACTATATGAGCGACAGTGTATGTTATTACTAAAGAAGAAAAAAAAGCCAGTCAGTCACTCAATAGTGTCTGACAGTGAAGTCTAGCGAGTAAACGGGTTCCCTTGCATAATTTGAATATTAGGACACTGCTCACGTTTAAATTTCACAGATAAGACATACATGACATGTTCATAATTCCTGCAAAGTTCTACAGAATTTGATGTTGGCTGCAGAAGGGACATAGTATCTTTAAGTGGGAAAAAACGACCATTAATTGTCGAATCGACTTTAGTAGTTGCAATCACTAATGTAATAGTCTGATTTTCAGACCCTTGTACCGAATGGTCGTACGTTTTGTGCTGCGCAAAGATTCAATCAGTTAAATTTTGGCCATATCAAGAATTGGGTTATTGATGTAGACAAAAGCTCATGTATCTTTTACAGCTCAGTTTATGTATGTTATTACCAAAGAAAAAACAGGAATTTCTCAATAGTTTCTGACATTAAAGTTTAGAAAGTAAACGAGTTTCCTTGCATAATCTGACTATTTGAGTTCCACAGATAGGACATACGTTACATGTTCATAATTCCTGCAAAGTTCTACAGAATTTATGTTGGCTTCAAATGGGAAATAGTGCCTTTTAAAGGAAACAAAATTGTTGATGTAAAGGAATATTGGGGAAGCTATTTTGAGAAGCAGAAACAAAAAAACGGAAGTTTAGTGGATGTAAAAGAGTATCGTACTATAATGCATTTTAACGGTATTGTGAAGCTCCTCAGATATTTATTATCGAGGAAGGTTTATGAATATTCTTATAGAGAAGTTACAACATTTATTTGTTTTCAAGATTCATGATGGACGGGGATTTCAGATTTTTTAAATGAGGTATATAGGGAGGACATAATTCAGTAGGCCTAGGAAAGTTACTCTTGTTAACAGACTAAGAGAAATTCAATATAAACTGCTTCATATAGCAATATATACTGGAGAATACTTATTGAGATTCGGCTTTGTTGAAACTTACTTGTGCTCATTTTTCAACCAAAAGATTGAAACATATTTACACTTGTTCTGGGAGTGTGTACATGTTCAAAGGTTATGGCAGAATGTAATAGCTAAGTTTCAGCTAAGGGAATTAAGGTCTGTCGATTGGGTGGATTTTCATTTAGGGTTGTCCGGATTATTTCCAGAAAATATTTGGTTGTTACAGGTCTGCAGCTGCTCGACAATTGATGTACGATGAGTTTCTGATTAATTTCCAAACGTTTGCAGTATGCTGGTAACCTTAGAAATGTCACTTGAGAAACGTTTACATTTCCATTGGTACTTCTACTGCTCTTTCATATATTCACTTTGTTTAGTTTTTATGAATTAAAAGGAAAAGAGCGAGAAAAACTTTTAAAATAATAACAAAGAAAACGTTGAATATCAATCACTTAATTTCTCTCGATCTACTTAGATCATGTTATATTTTGTGATGTTTTATTCATAACATAGTGGATTTAATTTCTTTATGAATGATACGATTTTGGATTTAGCGCCTAAAGAATGAAACGAAAATGTTCATGTCATTTGTAATGCGATAAATGTTGTGATATGTGATATGTATGTGGTTGGTATTTGTAAATGCACGGTAGGGTTTTATTTTCCTTCTATTCATCTCCCTCACAAAAATAGAAATAAGAGCTACTAAGTGGAAGTTCATAATTATTTATGAGGGCTCTATGTATAATATCTGATAGAACCATTCAGCAGGTCTAAACTAGTGACCACATTCTCGGTTTTTAAAATTTTGCATTTGTGTGTGTCCTACCATGTTACCTATGGTTTGGGAGCTGAAGGTAAAATGCATCTGCATAATTGTCAGCTTGATCAAATCACAGCATTGAGCATAGAAGGACCTCGGACGGTGCCATAATGCCTCAAAGGGATGTAGAAGCGCGATCACTCAGTACAGTGATTTACCCAAGCTGATTACTCTGAAAGGTTTTTTAACACTTTTATTCACCCCTTTGCTCCTATTCACCTCGTATTACGATGTCTGATATAAATTCTTTAATTTGAGTTACATATTATACAGGTACAGGTGAGAAAATGATAATGTGTCTTTTTCTCCCCGTTTTACAGTCTAACATTTTCAAACTGAAGTATTATTTCTATAAAATTGTAAAACTGAATCTAACAACCGTGATGTGCTTGGCCCAGTTTCATGAAACTTGTGTTCAATGACATCTGTCACAGATCTATAACAAATCTGCTCTTAGCCAATTTAATGTGAATATTTCAGTAGCTTGTAACGACTGCTGTATCTTGTTATTGATAGTAAATGGTGAAACAGGGCCCAGTATCAGATTGCAGATCTCATCAACTAACCAAAAATATATTTGTTTTTACCTTTGACGCCATGACAAGATTTTCTAATGGGCAACGTACTCAAGTAGAGAACGGATAATAACTTTTCGTTACACAAATTAAATAGGTTGTTTACTATTCATTAAGTTTAATAGTTAATAGTCTTCGAACCCTTCAAGATACTCGATTATATCTTTAATATATAAAATAATTCATGTGCAGGAACTGGTCTGGGATATCTCATGTGATGAAAAATATGCAAGCGACTAAAAGCAATTTCCCCCAAAGCTCGCTCGCTATGCTCGCTCCCAATTTCTAGATGAAATAATTATGTTACTTACCTATCTGGAATGTGCTTAAAACCCCATCAGGATTGGGTTTTTCCTCTTTATAAGATCTTATTTTTCGCACTGCGACCTCACAGATCTTTCAAATTGTTCTCGATCGCTTCGCTTCGTTCGCTCGCAAATGAATTTGCAGACCATCACACTCAACTGCAATGTATATGCAATATCTTATATGTTGTATAGAGATAAAACAAAAATTGAAATCATCCCTTATAATGTAATGGCAATATATTAAAGGGTATATACCAATGTCTACAAAATTGAATATTATCGTTTTGAGATTTCCCTTTGTAAGTGCCCTTTTTTCTCCAGTAAGTGCCCAATTTTGTTGGTACCCCCCCCCCCACTTTTTTGGGGTCGCTCCGCCGCCCTTGCGCTTACTATTACGCGTACTGGCCTACAATGAGCTAATTCGAACTGACTAAGCAATGAGACAATCAAATTCGGTCTCCAAATTTGGGAAATGCTTTCATATTTCTTGTCATAATTTGATTCGAACTTTGAATTTGACTTTCAATATTTGCATTCGTTTATTACATGTCCGAAGCGTTTTTAGTTTTGTCATAACTTAACACGGGCATCAGTATCGACTTCAATTATGTTATTGACATTTGTCGCTCGATACATTTTCAAGAGTTCAACTTCAGAATGAGTAAAATCAAGGTAAAATTAATGAATTCACCAAAATACCGAATCATTTGAATTCGTAGCGTTTGGAAAGAAGGTGCGTAGCTTTTGATCTCTCCATCTTATGGAACAAAATCAAATAATCTCTGCTGCGACTATGTGACATGAATTTTGAATAGACTACAGACGTCTATGCCTCATCGGATACAAAAATAATGGTGATTTGAAGATATTTTCACCTAAGGCCAAAAAAAAAAAAAAACATGTTTAGTTTTCTCTTTTTTTCGAAAAATAGAAAGGAGGTGGCCCTTTTTTTCTTTCTTTTTTCTTTCAAAATGGCCGCTCGGTCCATTTTCCCTGACAGTCGGGCTATTTTCCAAGATGGCCGCCGACATTTTTTTTTTTTTTTTTAAATCAGAAATAGATCTATTTCA
Organism: Strongylocentrotus droebachiensis; assembly: GCA_035222895.1. NCBI lineage: Eukaryota > Metazoa > Echinodermata > Echinoidea > Camarodonta > Strongylocentrotidae > Strongylocentrotus > Strongylocentrotus droebachiensis. The sequence continues at coordinate 63,110 of JAVYIG010005625.1, read as the reverse complement.
GCAGGGTTTTTCATGTTTTTTTCCTTTAAACAAAAAAAAAATCAAAAAAAAAAAAGGAGGCGGCCCCCAAAAAGGAAGCGGATGGGGACGCTAAACATGTATTTTTTTTTAATGGCCTTAATGCACAGTTCACCTCTTTACTTGTTATTATAATCATTATTGTTATTATTACAATTATTCATATTTATTCATTCTTTATGAAGAATATAAATCAAACATATCGTGAACTGTTAAATCAAATAGGCATATAGTACCGTGAGCTAAGAGGCTCCGGTTGAAATTATTGATTCTCTTCGGTGACAGCATAGTTACCATTTTCTTCAGGGTCGTGTCCCTCAGAGAATAGTGCTATACCAGTCACCTCAGAAAATTTTAACCGGAGCCTCTCAGCTCACGATATAGTCATATTTGATTATTATACATTGACTCAACTCTGACCTTGTAGAAGTGTTAGTTTTTTAAGATCACGGTGATATCCAGGCAGCTATGGTAAATGAGTCTACCTCAGCTAGAAAACAATAACTATTTTCTGCCATTTGTCATGTTTTTACGAAAGGTGAACAGAGATTTCGGAATGCTGACTGAGCAATGCGGACAATAAATTGTTATTGTGGGTTGCTCCTCTTCTTTTCTACCCTTCCCCTTCTCTCTCTCTCTCTCTCTCTCTCTCCCTCTATCTCTCTCTCTCTTTTCTCTACCTCTTTTTCACTCTTTCTCCACATCAATACACAGACACGTAACCACGCCCCAACACACATACATTTGTTGTATAGTTGTATTAGTCAATGCAAGAAAACACCCATTAGAACATGTAAATTGCCAGTCATTCTTTCCTTAAAGGTACTATGTCCCATTTGCAGGCCAAACAAATGAAAAGGTTAAATTCCAACAGCATTTGAAAGATAATACTAATTTAGAACTACCCAAAAAAATGTGGAGCTTGAAAATGTCTTCAAGTGGGAAAAAAACGACCAGTAGTTGTCAAATCGACTTAGGAGCTATAGAGCCAATAAGTAATAGTCTTGATTTTCAGATCATTGTACCAAATGGTCATACGTTTTATGCTGCGCAAAGATTCAATCAGTTTAATTTTGGCCATCACAAGAAGTGGATTATTGATGTAGACAAATGCTCATGTACCCATTACAGCTCATTTTATGTATGTTATTACCAAAGAAGAAGAAAGCCAGTCAGTCACTCAATAGTGTCTGACAGTGAAGTCTAGCAAGTAAACGGGTTTCCTTGCATAATTTGAATATTAGGACACTGCTAACGTTAAAATTTCAAAGATAGGACATACATGACATATTCATAATTCCTGCAAAGTTCTACAGAATTTGAGGTGGGCTGCAAAAGGGACATATACCTTTAAATGCTTATGGAATCAATAAAGTGTCTTGGAATCATACCTGACATTCTTCCACTTTCTTTCACACATTTGTCTTCTTTCTCCCCTCCCACCCCTCTCTGTTTGTATCTGTCTCTCCCTCTCTCTCTCTCTCTCTGTCTCTCTCCTTCTCCCCTCTCTCTTTCTCTCTCCATCCTATTCCCATATGCCATTTCAGTTTATTTGATATGCCCTTGTTCCTGTTCGTCCTGTGTAGGTGGTTGTAGGTTATAGGTTGATTAAACATGATCATCATAATATGATTCTACGTCTCTTTATACGTACACTGTACAGCTACTTAAAAAAATATTCAGTTGGTTCAAATATTGGTGTGATTCCTTGCGTATTCATGTATCAAATACACGTTTGTGTTACTCCCCCTCTCTCTTTCTCTCTATCAGTCTCTTTCTCTCTCTCTCTCTCTGTCTGTTTAATTGATTTCGGAGTTTGTTGTGTGCATAGTGTTATCACTCATAAAAGTCGAGTTTTTATTTCATACTTAAACTTTCCCATTGCTTCCAAACAGTTATATCACGGCAGTGGCGAATCCAGGTGGGGTATATCAAATAAACTGACAGGCATATGGAATGGGATGGAGAGGGGAGAGGGAGAGAGAGAGAGAGAGAGAGAGAGAACAAAGACATGTTAAAACGCGTTAAGTTTACCATTATTTGGAGACGGGCCCCCTTCCCTGATGCTGAAGGGGGGGGGGGTGTTGCAATTTTCAAAGTTTCGAGGGCAAACAAAATAATTTGTGCTCACTACAAAATATATTTGTCATATATTGACAAAAGCTCAATTTTTTATTAGGCTGAATTTGCACATTGATTTCAATCAATAACATTGTATCATAAATATCCGTGACCTTACTTGGCATGTTTGGTATATTTTCTTTTTCTTTTGTGTATTTAGCTTAAGACAACATGTCATAAAATTATCATGACCTCCAGATAGTCCCATGCAGATCTATTTCAGCTCGTTGCTCTAGAGCCGAATCGTTATATAGGCCCGTCGACTGTAGACTTCCCACAGCTGCTCAGAAAATTAGGCTCCAACCACTTTGAGTTCAAGGGGAAATCCTGTATTGTCTGATATATCTTCTTCCATTTTGTTTTGGAGTGGAGGGGTCAAACAGGGGAATTTCCTACCCCATGTGAATTGGCCAGTCATATTTTTTATATCCGTGTCAATCATTCAAGTCGGTGCCTGCAGACTAACCACCAGACCTGTGGGTTACTTTGATCACACAATTATTCCCCAAAATTAGACTTCCAGAAAAAGACATTCAGACTTGTTAACATGGTTGAGGATGTGAGATATCTGATTTCTCTTTACTTTAATTCATTACTGAATTCTAAAATTTGTTATGAGCTTATAAACAAGATCCTTATCACAGGTAAACATTAGTCAACGATAAATGGAAGTGATATCATGTGCCAATCACATAACAACGACATCCAAATAACATCATGATTTATAACAAAGATATATAATCCATGATCAAACTCGACATCCAATAGGAACAAGAGCATTAACATCGAACGGAATCATTAAAAAAACCTACATCCCACGTTAACTTTATCTGTTAATAATATCTTGTTTATGTTTTATTTATTACTTGTCTGACTGAATGGATGACGTTTATTCGAGATAAATGTTTATTTGATATACATAAACATGTACTTCTGTATTTACTCTATGTTTTGATAGTGATGTGTGCATGTAGGGAAGGTGGGCATATGTGTGAGATGTGTTTGGATGTGTGCGCGTGTGTGTGTGTGTGTGTGGTTGTGTGTGTGAAGAAAATAAGAAGGATGACCTTATGATAACCTTGAAGATACCTGGAAATATCATCCTTATGAAAGATTTACCATCCAGAAAGGTGTACGCTCACTTTATTACAGATTTACAGCATTCATAGACTTTACGAATTCGGGATTGCCATGATGAGTTTGGATTATCAAAAAAGGAGATCAAAAATATTTTTCTAAAAGCCGGAATTACAACGCTTTGCCATAGATAATAAGGAATTTCAGTACAAATTACTCCAATGAGCAATTTATACAAAAAAGTATCTCTCAAGTTTAGGTTTTGTTTATGATGACCAGTGTTCTTTTTGCCAAAAAACGTCAGAATCATATTCACATTAACTATAGAATTGCGAATATGTCAAAGCCATGTGTCAGGGATTGATTGTAAAACGCGAAGTGGAAAAATGTGCATAATATGTACTTCAATGATAACTAAATGCCGCAATGCATTAATCTTTATAATAAATTATATTATATTTCGGTCGAGGTCAGAGAGTGTAATTCCTACACCAGATGTGAAAACAGAAGATATTTGAATATATCGATGAGGAAAACGGGTTGGATATAAATAGAAATTAATTAGGACTACATCTACAAAAATGGGAAAGTATTTAACTATATCAAGTGTCACGAAAAACACCTCATCTCAACAGACTTGAAGGGATGAATTAATTGTTGTACATGTATAATGTTTTTTAAATTGTATTACCACTCTAATTTTTCTACTTCTAAGTAAATTTATCAAGACTGAAGGCTGCTGTTTGTGCGTATGAATGTGTGTGTCTTGGGGTGAGGATGGTTGGGGAGGGACGGGGAGTGTTTCTGGATGTAAAGGCATCGTTTAACAATGTTAAATTTGAGATGCATGGCCTCACGTGTTATCAGTGTCTATAATATGGTGTAATATTGAAGCCCTAAACAATTGGCGCTTCAAAATGATCATGAAGTGCCTCAACAAAGTAAAAAATCTTTGAGCGACCGGTTGTACCATACTCATTTTCCACAATAGATTGTAGTGTTATAAAAACCATTAGGAAAATGAAAAATGAACTTCGATTTCCAATCATAAATATCTTGATAATCAGACAGGCGATCGGCTTGTAAAAGTCATGGGATTCCTGACTGACTTAAAGGTTTATAATTGTTTATAAATGTTACCGAGTCACTTTAAGGGGCAGGGAGGGAGAAGAGAGTGAATGCAGAATTGTTACAATAAGTGTGAAAGGGTGGGCCTAATTGATATTTCATGATAGATTTCATTCTGTTTCTTTCTTTTTTTAACTCTCAGTTAGTGCCATGAAATATGTTTTTTTTTTAAATTGATTACTTGTTCGAATTATTATTGAATGTTATTTGTTATCATTATTAAATGTTATTATGAATTAATGTGTTAATTGACTTAAGCATTGATCAGTGCTAAAAATTCATTTATTTATTTCTCTTTTCTGTATAATCATTTTGTGTAATTCACACATTCAAGTGTAATATAATTCATGTTGAGTGGAATCGAATACAGATTATGGGAAAATATCACTTTGTAAGAATGCAGTTCATTCTCACTTTTACCATTTTATTAAAATAAGTTTTGTGTTGCTTCTCTAATTAAGGAAGTAAAAATCAATGTCCACGGACAAAGGTATCACAACCAACTTGCTATCGTTCGATTTCGGTTAATTTGTATCCGATGTTAATAAAAGTGAGGCAATAGTCATTCAGTTAGTTAGTTGGAAAGTTAGTTAGATAATTATTTCGGTAATTATAGGTAGCAATAATTTTTATTGGAAAATATGTGAAAGTCAACTGGCTAAATGGCAGAATTTCGAAACAAGTAAAGGAACCAAGTTGTAAATCATAATACAAACTGAAAATCAAATATAGTAACGCATCAAATCGAAGAAATAGTAGATTGTGAATAACTCAGGTGTGCGTGTAGCTTCTGGTATTACAGTAACAATATAAAGGTCGGATATTGGAGAATGAAAGAAATAAAGGTAAATGAAATAGGAGATAGTAGGTGTATTATATTGTGCATAGAATTTGAGTTATATTGTGATATTTTACCCCTAAAAATTGCAACAAAAGGTTTTTCGACGGTTTTCAGTAGTGTTTGAGATCAGGAACAACATACCAAAAATCTAAGAAAATTGAACTCCCGGAAAAAAGGTTATCTTCAAAATAGCGTCCAAGATGGGCGTCAGTTCCTTTAACAAGCCACTATTCGTGATATGTTCATCTTAGAGGTGTTATTTAGGTGTTTCGGGGGTCGACAAATCCATGTAGACAGTTTAACATGGGTTATGGATACCATAAATCCTGGAAATAAAAATTGGTTTTCAAATATTTTGAAACCGTTGAAAAACGTTTTGTTGCAATTTTGGCGGGTTGGGGATTTTTCCTATCAAGGACTAGTCCTATGAAGGCTGTTATCTCATATCATATCAATAATAACGGTAATATCAAACCGTTCATGTAAAGCTCATAAAACATCATGATACAAAGTCTCTTTGTGCTCCCAAAGCAGTGTATTTAAGGAATAAAACCTGCCAGGTAGCTTTTAACACCTCCGAGGAGAGGGGCAACAGCTAAAACCCTATCCTACGTATAAAGACATACGCACCAGACAGATATTCGAACCCCAAACATTTGATTGAGATCCAAGTGAAGGAACTACTACACCACCATGCTCCCATGTCAGCAGAAGTGTTGGTTGTGGTCTAGAGCATATGTCATCAAACTGTGAATCCCATGGTTTGTCTTTCGAGTCCCACCGCAGCTAAGACGTCCTTTGTCAAGACATTAATCTACATTTTGCCACTCTCAACCCATATGCTGAATGGGTACCGGTAGGATGGAATTCCTTGAATGCTGTAAGCACCGAAAACGGTAGCCTAGACAAGCTTTGAAGCGCCTTGAGCATTTTGCGTGGTGGATATGTGCGCTGTAAAGGTAACTGATATTACTATTAATATTATCATTATCATTATCATTATTATTTGTATTATTATTATTATACTTATTATTATCATCATCATTATAAGTGCTCAATGACCGTTTGTATTTGAATGCTCGTATTTCTCGTACGTCATTTTACAACAGTTTTGTAATGCAACATGATGATTTTAGTGACAGTGTTGAAGAAAGATATCGTTAAGACAGTACGGAGAGAGCTTCCGTTAAGAGCACTTTGTATTATTTTACTTGAAAATGACTGTAATTTTATTTGACCACTTTGCCAATGGATTGTAAACATTGAACACGGCTCATACTTTTCACAACTGGGATTGTTATTACTTAATTACTACCAAAAAAGGGGGCCTCGTTTCCCCCTGCCTCCTGGCAATAAAAGGTGTTATGAAAGGAATAAGGACAAAGTCAAAGTCCAGTGTAATCAGAGTGGAAATAATACAGGTAGGCGTTACAAAAGTTTTGGAAGACCCCCCCCCCCCCATATTTACTGTGGATCTTCTATTCACGAATTATATTTCGGGCTGCAAAGCGAAATCAATATTGACTCCGATTATGTTGTCTCACAAAGAACATACACTGCCTGTAGATATACATGGGCGTATGTTTAAATATACGATTTTCTATTGAAAATAGGTTTAGTCTTGAGCAAAACGTACGTTTGAGCTGCCGTATTTGGATGAGATTCCCTTGTTATCAAGATTATAGCACAAGTGAAATACGGTGAGTACACATTACTGTAATTCTTTCGCATAGGGCTATTATCATTTTAAGCTCTAATTTTCTCCAATAGGTCAAATAGCGAATCCTTATGAAGTAATTGATATCCTGTTCAAAATTAAAATAATGAAGTCCAAATTGATTCTAAAGGTAATGCAAGAAATTCGACGGCAGCCGACCGGCATACCCAAAGATCCGCTACTCATATCTAACACAGATGCTGGATTTACCCCATGAATTTAAATTAAACTTGGAGTAAAAGAAAAAGAAAAATGTGGAGATGAAAGGTTGGGATTAAAGAGATGAAGAGGAATGCTATGATGGTACAAAACTTGAGAGCATATGTTTGATGAAATTTACTCTGACTAATGATAATAACAATATCGGATATGTTATATAGCACACATATTCACCATGCAAGGTGCTCAAGGCGCTCCAAATATTACCCGGCTCTGCTAGGCTGCCGATTTCGGTGCTCACAGCAAGTTCAAGGAATTCGTTCCTACCGGTACCCATTCAACACCTGGGTGGAGAGTGGCAATTGCCTAAGGAATTTGTGCCGAAAGGGAACTCGAACCCCTGTGATCCACAGTCTGACGACTTATCCACTAGACCACTATATATATACACCTCTAAATTTGTATTGATTTTAATTATAGCTTTATTTCATATACCATAATTTGAAAAATTGCATGAATGTGACCAAAAAACGACAGTATAAGCAGTGGCGTATCAAGATATTCTGGAGCCGGGTACAACAAATAAAATTGCCCCTTTTGTTTGTTTAAGATTCCCCGGGTTTGCCGCCCCAAGGGAAAAAATACTGAGAACAATTAATGAATTAAGATGTGAAAAAAGAAGATATTTGAATATATCGATGACGAAAACGGGTTGGATAGAAATAGAAATTAATTAGGACTACATCTACAAAAATGGGAAAGTATTTTACTATATCAAGTGTCACGAAAAACACCTCATCTTCAACAGACTTGAAGGGATGAATCAATTGTTGTACATGTATAATGTTTTCTTTTTTAAATTACCATTTTTTTCCTTCTACTTCTAAGTAAATTTATCAAGACTGAAGGCTGCTGTTTGTGCGTATGATTGTGTGTGTCTTGGGGGTGAGGATGGTTGGGGAGGGACGGGAAGTGTTTCTGGATTTAAAGGCATCGTTTAACAATGTTAAATCTGAAATACATGGCCCTATACGTGTTATCAGTGTCTGTGATATGGTGTAATATTGAAGCCCTAAAAAATTGGCGCTTCAAAATGATCATGAAGTGCCTCAACAAAGTAAAAATCTTTGAGCGACCGGTTTTACCCTACTCATTTTGCCCTAATAGACTGTAGTGTTTTTTAAATTATCATTATCATTATTATTAGTCAAAGTCCAGTGTAATCAAGTGGAAATAATACAGATAGGTGTTACAAAAGTTTTGGCAAAATGAGTAGGGTAAAACCGGTCGCTCAAAGATTTTTACTTTGTTGAGGCACTTCATGATCATTTTGAAGCGCCAATTTTTTAGGGCTTCAATATTACACCATATCACAGACACTGATAACACGTATAGGGCCATGCATTTCAGATTTAACATTGTTAAACGATGCCTTTAAATCCAGAAACACTTCCCGTCCCTCCCCAACCATCCTCACCCCCAAGACACACACAATCATACGCACAAACAGCAGCCTTCAGTCTTGATAAATTTACTTAGAAGTAGAAGGAAAAAAATGGTAATTTAAAAAAGAAAACATTATACATGTACAACAATTGATTCATCCCGTCAAGTCTGTTGAAGATGAGGTGTTTTTCGTGACACTTGATATAGTAAAATACTTTCCCATTTTTGTAGATGTAGTCCTAATTAATTTCTATTTCTATCCAACCCGTTTTCGTCATCGATATATTCAAATATCTTCTTTTTTCACATCTTAATTCATTAATTGTTGTCAGTATTTTTTCCCTTGGGGCGGCAAACCCGGGGAATCTTAAACAAACAAAAGGGGCAATTTTATTTGTTGTACCCGGCTCCAGAATATCTTGATACGCACTGCTTATACTGTCGTTTTTTGGTCACATTCATGCAATTTTTCAAATTATGGTATATGAAATAAAGCTATAATTAAAATCAATACAAATTTAGAGGTGTATATATAGTGGTCTAGTGGATAAGTCGTCAGACTGTGGATCACAGGGGTTCGAGTTCCCTTTCGGCACAAATTCCTTAGGCAATTGCCACTCTCCACCCAGGTGTTGAATGGGTACCGGTAGGAAGGAATTCCTTGAACTTGCTGTGAGCACCGAAATCGGCAGCCTAGCAGAGCCGGGTAATATTCGGAGCGCCTTGAGCACCTTGCATGGTGAATATGTGTGCTATATAAAATATCCGATATTATATACCTCACTTAAGTAATCCAGCCATCTGATTGGTCGAAATTGCATTCATAAACTTCAACTGTTCCTGTAAAATTCCCGGTAACCATGCATAAAACATTTAATATTTTTAATAACCATGGTTACTAAAAAAATAGTTCAGTCTCCATGGTTACCCCATAGGTTTACATGTTAAAAAATGGTTTGAGCGATCGAGGATACCGTATGTGTGCGAATAATTGGTCGGTAATTTCAATACAATTGAATCTCGATCGATCTTACCGACAATTTTATCTTGCATTGTTGACATGAAGACGAAAATAAACTTCCAAAAACCAAAAAACAACATCTGCCGATAGATCTTGATCTAAGTTCGTGCCAATATGCATTGCAAAAGTAAAAGAAGAGTCCGTATATGGAGCTTTTGCGAAGCATTCATCACACGCGAAGCCGGTTTCAATCCATTTTAATGTATATATCGTACAAAACTGGCAAGCATGTTAACAGCGCGCGATGGCCGAGAGGTCTGAGGCGCTGACTTGAGATACATCACCTTTTGTACGCAAGAGTTCGAATCTCATCTTCGACAACAAAAAAAAGTATTTTTTATTTTTTATTTTTTAGTCTATTTTTTTTCGGCATATAAAAGTATTAATGACTGCTTTAATATTCGAGAAATAGTTGTTTTTATACGCTCTCGGGAAGGTTAGAATTGGGCTATTCCCCTCGGCACGCCTCGGGTAATAGCACAATTCTAACCTTCCCTTGAGCTTATAAAAACAACTATTTCTCTCAAAGCAGTCATTAATACTATATTATTATTATCATTAGTCAGAGTAAATTTCATCAAACATATGCTCTCAAGTTTTGTACCATCATAGCATTCCTCTTCATCTCTTTAATCCCAACCTTTCATCTCCACATTTTTCTTTTTCTTTTACTCCAAGTTCAATTTAAATTCATGGGGTAAATCCAGCATCTGTGATAGATATGAGTAGCGGATCTTTGGGTATGCCGGTCGGCTGCCGTCGAATTTCTTGCATTACCTTTAGAATCAATTTGGACTTCATTATTTTAATTTCGAACAGGATATCAATTACTTCATAAGGATTCGCTATTTGACCTATTGGAGAAAATTAGAGCTTAAAATGATAATAACCCTATGCGAGGGCACTCGAACCCCTGTGATCCACAGTCTGACGACTTATCCACTAGACCACAACACCTCTAAATTTGTATTGATTTTAATTATAGCTTTATTTCATAAACCCTAATTTTAAAAATTGCATGAATGTGACCAAAAAACGACAGTATAAGCAGTGGTGTATCAAGATATTATAAAATTGCCCCTTTGTTTGTTTAAGATTCCCCGGGTTTGCCGCCCCTACTGGCAGTTAAATATTTTACATTTTTTCTTTCAGTGTTCCATGATATTGCATCGACCGGGAAAAGGGGGCTGGTTGGCTCATGAGAGCTGTACGAGAGGGAAAACAAATACTGAGAAAAATTTAAAAACCTATATCCCTTTTTACACCGTATATTACCCACAATTTATCGTTATCTGAAATGGCACATGTAATAGAAAAACGGAATTTGATTGATATGGTTTGGTCGTCCAATTATGGTTAGCATGGCAACCTGAAATTATGGATTTTTTTTTTCTCGGTATACATAATGTTGCATTATGTAAAGCTAAAATATGTTTAGTATGTTGTTTGGTTAGGAGGCAGAAACACGGGGGAAAACATATTTTTAATGAGTGACGATTGCATAATACTACTGTGCATCGACCTATGCTGAAGTTATGGAGACCTCTTAGAAGTTAGAATTTAAAAGTTACAATTCTCCCTTAATGCTAACTTTTTTTTGAATTCTCGCAACCACTGCGTAAATGAAAATGCCTAGAAGAAATGTTTTGGTGCATGATTTTTTTTTTTTTTTTTTTTACTTACTGCTTCATTTGTCACGCTTTTATTGAAGCTAACTTCTTTAAATAATTGTTTCATCAGGACATCGCCTTTATTACGAAATGGAGATGTCAACTATGAAAATGACGACCATGATGAACACGACAAGGAATGGCACTGTCAATGATAGCACCACTGAAGCGCTCACTTTGGCCACCCAGGTGGTCAACATCTTACTCCTGGCATTCTTGATGATCTCTATGGGTTGCACCATCGATCTCAAGGATTTGAAACAAACGGTCAGTATCTGGCATTAAAAAAACAAAAAGCCTAGGTAACTAGCTTACTTGAAGGGAGTGAAAGAGCAGTTTGCTTCCCCTACAAATGTTTAGACCCAAACAAACATTATGTCCGACTGTTCAGTAAAGTAAGCACATTACTGCAAGGTAAGAAATGTTCAAATTGCTGTTAAAACCTCATTAGTAATGGACCTTATCTTGGAAATGATGCCTAGAGCAGATCATCATACTTCATCATCCTACTGCTGTTAGTGATGTTCATGCAGGCCATATGTAGGCCTATTTTCTTTTCTATTGAAAATTTAACAATATTTGTATGAAAATATGATTCCATATTTTTTCTTCAAATCAGACTAAGGCAATTGTAATAGCCTTGTCCATCATCTATTAAAATGAGTTTACGCTATATCGACGTATTACGTAATTGGAAAATGATTTGTATGGGATTGACAACAGTGTATTTAAATGCCTTTGAGCTTAATTCTCGAAAATCTTTGTGATTGTGCTTACAACTTTTTAAACACAGTTTCGTCATCCGGCTGGTTTCTTCGTTGGGATGCTATGTCAGTTTGTCCTGATGCCCCTCATCGCATTCTGTCTCGGGCTTGCTTTCAGACTGGAGGCCGCGGGGGCTATCTCAGTTCTCATTGTTGCTTGCTGTCCCGGGGGCACCCTCTCGAATCTATTTACATACTGGACTGACGGTGATGTATGTCTCAGGTAAATATTTGTGATTACGACAAAGGTGGTGGAGGTTGAGCAATGGCCACAGGAGCAATGGCCATTATTTCACCTTCGCCATCTTTTCGCATGTTTGACAAGCATATGAATATGTCAGATCACGTTTCAAATGTATCAAAATCTGTTAATGTCCACTTACATAACCTCAGTAGAACAAGTAAATTGTAATTAAAGTTAAATTTCGTATGATAAATTTCTCTCTCTTGTTCGTAAATAGTTATTATAATTATAAATGTAACACATTAGAAGTAGTATATCATTATCATTATATACCTCTCTTTAGAAATCTAGCCATCTGATTGGTCGAAATTGGAGTCGTGATTTTAGCCATGCCCGCCTACAGGTCCAGAGTGGATGCCCGCCTACCGGTCAATAGTTTGTTAAAGATGCCGGTTGCACCGGGTAACGGGCTGCACAAATACATTTTGCTGAGATTGGTTTACGTGTACAGGTTTCTTTGTGCGAGCGCGGATACCATAGAGTGTTATTTTGTCTGCGATTCCCGAATGATCGCTACATTCAGGCAACTTTACAACTTAGCTTTATAGACAGTGTCTCAGATTTTATGTGATGTTTTAACCAGTCTTTACCCAAAGAAAAGGATTAGGTAAGAATTCTTTGTAGATTTGTTTGTGAATTCGGTATATAAAAGATTTATGGACTGCTTTAATATTCGAAGCATTGCTGTTTCTATACCGCGGCGCGCATAGGGGTTATAGCAGGATGTAACTTCCCCTATATAAACAGCGATGCCTTACAAAGCAGTCAATATTAGAGATATCGACTGCTACGAGAGGACTGGCTGTTTTATACGCTCAAGGAAATTTGCCTCCGCTGCTATCACCCGAGGCGCGCCACGGTCTTAAAGCAAGTATATAAACAGCCAGTCTTCGAGTATTAAAGCAGTCGATATCCCTTTTGTATGCCGAATTCAAACAAAAGTCTACCAAGAATTCTTACCTTATCCTTTTATCGAGTAAAGATTGGTTAAAACATCACGGAAAATCTGATAAACTGTCTGTTTATCACCGCCCGAAAATGACTGAAATTTTCGATCAGTTGGGAATAATAATAATAATAATATTGGATTCTTATATAGCGCAAGTATCGACCTTGCAAGGTCATCAAGGCGCTCCAACATTGCCCGGCTAGGCTAGACTGCCGATTTCGACGCTCACAGCATTTTAAGGAATTCCTTCCTACCGGTACACCTGGGTGGAGAGTGGCAAATGTAGATCAATGTCTTGACAAAAAACACTAGTGCCGCGGACCTTGTGATCGACAGTCCGGCGAAGTATCCAATCATCCACGACACCTCTACATCGCAGACAAAAGGCACTGGTGTCCGCGCTCGATCAAAGAACATTTAAACACGTAAACCAATGGGTATCGCAGCAAGATTTCATTATTTTCTTGGTAACTGAAATTTTGCCGGGATTTTAGTCTCGGACTATTCAATGGTTTTTGCATTTTTCATTTCTTTACTGAAATGGCTAAAATCACGACTGCAATTTCGACCAATCAGATGGCTGGATTTCTAAAGCGAGGTATATAATCTATATTTTTATTATAACAGAATTAGTGAAAAACATCCTTATAATTTTCAGAAACCGTTTAGCGTGCCAATGAATTTCCTTCCTGCGGTTATCAATCTTGTTTACAAGTCATGCAATATTTCAAAAATTAAAAAGAAATACGTCTTCCACTTTTCTTTTGCCTGACGTGACACAGTGTGTGCATGACGACAGTCTCGACAGCGGTTGCTATAGGTATGATGCCCCTCAATCTCTTCATCTATTCCCGAGTATGGTCCGACGACAATGCAGTCATTCCTTTTGTCAACATTGTAACCACCTTGGTTAGCATTCTCATTCCCGTCGCTTTCGGAGTGTTTGTCCGCTGGTGGAGGAAAGAATGGACCAAGTATATCACCAGGGTTAGTATAATAGTCTTAAACATACATCTTTTATATCAATCCGGGGTTGAACATACCTTCAAGATTCCTTGAGGACCACGCTAAACTTCCAACTCCATTTAAGATGGTTCATTTTCCAAGGCTAGAAACCCAGATTTCACATAATACTTCAGTGTTTAGTACATCCGATCATCAGATTCATATGACTGTGTTCCTCATCTCCTCTCCGTGATAAGTATTCCCAACAGATGAATACTGCGGTGGAATATGGCAATTATGATGACCGCAATGCCTAACAAGTAGGTCCCCGTTTCTCTCCTAGGTAAAGAGAGGCAAATGTAATATAATGTCTAGCCTTTAGGACCTTTTAGTAGCGCAAGATCTCATCTCTCTTCAAATCTCCATTCAAACAACTTGATTATGACATATAGCACCATGAATTCAGTATTGCCCTCATTCTTATATATGCCTGGCTACTCATCGGGGGGGGGGGGGGTAATCAATTAAAATTGGTGAAATACTGCCCTGAAAAGGTATACTTTACCTTTTTTTCATTCTTACCCGTTCTTATCAATGTATCTTCAGGCCGGCGTTGGCGTCGCTTTCCTCTTTATGATCGTTGCCTGGGTTCTGTTCTTCAAACTTAACCCTGGCTTCCTGAACGCTGGATGGCAATTATGGATGTGTGCCATGTTGCTCCCATTTCTGGGCTACGGTTTGGGTTATGGCTTGGCTGTCTTGCTCCGTCAACCCCATAATAAGTGTCGCGCTATCTCCTTCGAAACCGGCTCACAAAACGTTTCTCTAGCCACGACACTGATTGTAGTGAGTTTCGCCAACTCACCACTCTTCTACGACATGCTGTTCTACCCAGCTCTCTATGCGGTCTTCCTCTACGTCGATACGTCCATAGTCATCGCAATACTCAAAGTAGGCATGTACCTCCATAAGAAGCACCGCTCGACCACGGATAAAGATCATGACGAGAACAAAAATGACAAGTTTGGATATGATAACGAAGCCATAGCCACAGATCAGGAGGAGGGGGTGAAAACAGTTGCAATGAAACAGACAGCAGCAGACAATTACGTGAAAACAGATTAAAACCCCACTGTCCTACCTGTAGCTACTTGCTCCCTCTATATAGAAAACTTCCCCCAATCGGTGCCTGTTGGTCCCCCATGATCCTCTTTTTCTTATGTTAGTTGAGAGCTGAGTTAATGAGATAGCCATCTGTCAGTGACCTCGCTGTGTGGTCTAATCCCTTCTGGCCCTGTAGTGTTGACGGTCTTTAAGATGATGATGAAGGGCTAAAATTTGTATTAAGTGGACAAAATTAGCTCCTTAAATGTTCTATCATCACGTCTGGACAAACAAAATTATAGGAAGGAAATTTAGAAGTAAAGAGTGCTATATACAGAATTTAAATGACGTTGGTTGAAAAATTGCAAAATGCATATGGTTTTAAATGTTGATGCTTTAAAGAATTGAAGTAACAGTGGTCATTTGACTGTTACTTGGAACGTTGCCATTAGAATTTCATGATTATCGGAAGGGTCTTTACTACCATGCAAATTGTTCATGTCGCATAACAGAGTGCTTTTCTATGATTTTTTTCTCTTTGCCTCTAATGAGGTGTTTATTCAATATTCAACAATAACATAATTTCGCAAACAATTTAGCAAAACAATGGAACATCAATAATAAACATAATATTGTTTCAGATATAACAAAGTAGATTTGCAGGAAACTTCATATTTTGTACTTTCAAATGTTCGTTTATTTTTAGTCTGTGAGTCATATCTGGATTTTATAAATATGTCAAATTTGAATCCCTTTTATCATACCCATACTTATTACGAAAATTAATCATTTAATAAATAGACCAAAATGTAATCGTCATAATCAAATCGGTTGCGGTTTGCGAATTCATTTCAAGATTAAAAGCATATAAAAACTAAGTCCTTTGCATACTCAAAGAAGGTTTTGTTTATCTTACATGAAAAAAGCATGAACAACATCTTAAGTTTCTTTGCAATTTGAACAAAGGTCATCGTATATAGAATCCCACTTGAACAGATTTTTCTGAACAGGTAGCATGTGGGGTATAATGAAATTATCATCTTTGAATCCTCAATGTACCCTATATGCTTATCATTTATCCAGTTTTGGGGAATTTGTTTTGTGTAACTTTGTGTAGTATTAACAAAAATCAAAGTTTTTTTTTACTTCGTCTAGTTTTAAGACGGATATATAATTCATTTACTGAAACAATTTTTAAAGATATCCTTTAAATGTATAATACCACTTTTATACCAATCTTCATAAAATAACATTTTATTTTCAAAAACAATTTTGATTATACTATAAAATATTTTCGTCAACACTTTTCTGTGGCTGACATTCAACTGATGTGTATTTTTTTTATGAGGTACCTGCAAGTAATATTTAAATGTAAAAGTTTTCAGAGATGTAATGCATCATCAGTATAATTGCAATTCAGAAGTAGATGCAGGCCTCCCAAACAGTCAAACCAATGTTGACTCATATCTTTCCAAATTTCTTTTGTATGGTCTAAAATCATTACAAGCCATTTAAGCCTAAATCTGAACGTTTGCCTTTTAACATCGACCTTTCTTATTCCTCATTTACAACAATCCTGAGTTACAATACATCGTTTTACCTTTTCAATTTTTACTTTTCTAAAGAAATTTAAGCATCAAGCTATTAAGATTTTTGTTAATAGATGGTATTGAATCAACAATCATTAAATGTATAATTTGAATAATTGCAAGTTATTTAATAATAGTAAATCTACCCAAAGTCACGTTTCTTTTCTCCATTTTTTGCATTTTCTCTTATTTATTTTTCCAGTCGATCACACTGCAAATCATGTGCAATATGATGTCCTCAGTATTTTACTGGCTCATCTGTCCGATCTGAATCTAAATAAGATAACGACTATCGCTGACAGGAGTTTCCAATCCAAATCAATACAGTCTCTTTTCTATATAACTTCACTCCTGCAATTTGCCCAAACGATTCTTATTCGTTTAAAATATTTTCGAAAGAATTTATATCAAATACAACAAATAAATTGTCAAATGCATATTGCAGCGCTTTCAGATCAATACCCAAGCATATAATTTTTATATTTTCTCTCACTTTATTTGCCATAAGTTCTGCGGCCAGTACAAACAATAAGTCCGGAAAGAGACACCTTGGCATATTCATGTCAGAACATGTAAAGTTTCAGATATCCATCCAATTACAATTGAAGGGGGGTGTAAACTGACGAATACAGGGGAACGCCATCTACGTCTCCTTTTGGACAACTGCACGTAAATCAATGGACTTGATTAAGGGTAAACGGCTAATTAATCTGTACATGGTCAGCGTTCGCGAAACAGACCGAAGTTCTCCTCAGGTTTCGGGTTCGAGTATTTTGCACTGATGTGATTGCTGCGGTCGCGTCCGTAGTCGTTTTATACCTGAATCGCCCCGAGAAATATCTACCATCATGGGCCGGGTCTAAAATATCCACAGCCATATACTGTACCAGTCACATATATGGAAGCCGCACGGAGACAGAACTTGCGGCTGTCATACGGCCTTTGAAGTGATGACGGGCGTCCCTGCGGCGGCCGTATGTTTTTGGGTCAATATCAAGGCAGACGGCAACCGTGCAGCCAGACTGACGTATGTAACTTTGTCTACCATCTATATTACAGATATGAATGATAATATAAATATGAAAACAAACTGGTATAAAACAACTGCTCCTCGCACGGAGCAGACTGCCCTGGGGGCCGTACGGTTGTCATGCGGCGAGCGTACATGAGCCGTACGTGGGTCTTGCGCTGCATTCAGGGTGTGCCACGTACTACAAGGCCACCGTAGGGCCGCCTTAAGGCTGCTCTAGGGTGGCCGTGGAATTCCTGTGTCCGTCTCAACTTCTTTCTCCTTTTTTTTGAGGGGAGGGGGGGGGGGGAGAGCAAAAGTCAATTGAAATTCATCAGACCTTAAATGGGGTACCTCACTGAGCGGCGAATGCTTGCGAACGTAGCGAAATAGGGATTTCGCCAGGGTTCGTAAAAGGGCATAAGGTTCATAAAAGGTTGCAACAAAGTTCGCAAACAGTGTTCATTGTCGCAAAGATTTTTTGAAAATATTCAAATTTTCTTTGCGAATTTATTTTTTCGCAAACAGTTTGCAAGCGTTTGCAAAACAGTCGTAACCGTTTTGCAAAACAGTCGTAAGCCTTTGCAAACGGTTTTAAGACGGTGTCGCTGAAGTTCTTTATGATTCGCCAATGCGAGCGACCACTTATATGGCTCCTATATAAAATCGTCCCATGTCATATCAGCAGGCACGTAGCCAGAGTTTGATGTTTAGGGGGGCACACACATGTAATCGATCGAGGTCAAAAAAGGGGTCTAAAAAAGATCAACCGATCTTGGAATTTTTTTTGGGGGGCACGTGCCCCTTTTATGAAGATCCTATATAGCAACGGTGCTGTGAACTGAAAGGCCTACAAATATGTCTTCAATTGTGCAAGACTTAATATTTCCCACATAAGATATCAGCACTCCCATTATTAGTACAAAGCCACTTATAATGATAATTGCCTACAAGTATAAATACATTTAGTTGTTCCAGGATAAGTACAATATGTGTTATGTATCATTATGTGTACATGTTATTTATACTAGTTTATGCGTACTAGTTTTTCGAACCTGTAAACCCGACCTTTTACAAATCGAATTACTGCAGTTTGCACAATATTAGCCTTGGGTTAAAAGTTTGTGGATCCAATTTGGATTGCAATGGATCAATGCCATGTGGCAAAATATACATTGTAAGTGAGATAGCAGTATGTCAATAATAACAAAAATTAACATTGAATCTTTATTTGAAAGGTCGGAAAAAGTGGTTTATTCAATATTGATCAATACATATTAAAGATACCCCAATTAGTTATGATACATTATTTCTTTCAACAATTGACAATCAATCGTTCAAACTAAAGAACATTAAATTGCTTTTTAATGTAATAATTCGGTTAATGAAGTAGCGACAGGTTGATTTGGTGTGATATATTGATCATAATTATTAATAAATCAAAAGGAATAATAACCAATCTAAGAGATTCTGGATTGGAAACCTATTACGATGTCAGAAACAAACATATTTAAAATTCACTTAGTACGAAGATAACAAGTATTTGGATGGATAGTAAACGGTAAACATTCTTGTTCATAATATCGTGTTTGCAGTTCGCTCTTTTATCTCCTATCAGATTAACGGTGACTTTTAACTGTTAAGGTAACGGGATCAAAGTTCATTAGCTTCCTGCGTGCACAGACTACATTTGATTCATAACCTCAAAATCGAATATATATATATCAGACCTCGGAGCTCGCATGCTAAGATCACCTGTTATTTCATGTCATCCACTTTCCACAGCTATCAAAAGAGTCAGTTTATGCTGACATGTCAACAACTTACTATTGTAATCTTATTCCAATTTACTCCCGATCAGATGAGAAATCGTTTCTAAATCGGCACCCGTTTCATCAACACGGTGAGTTATTACTATTGTTTTCATGATTACGTTGAGTTGTTTATCATTATTCTAGGCGTATGTGTATCATTAATTGTAGTTCGTATAGCAAAACGTGTAAATGTAGTGAATCGTTTATTTGATCTTTACTTTCATCCGTTGTTTCCTTGTTGTTTTTTATTCCATCCCTTTCCGGCTCGAAGGGTCCGTGAGCTGTAAAACATATCTTCTTTGCAGTAGGCTAGTCATTGGTATTTCTGTCATAAAATATGAGTGAGAGCAAGATGCGATTTTTCAGTGGTATGGAATCCTATCCAGTATAATGATACCTCTGACTATAGGTATATTCATAATGTGGTGCAAATTGAATTAGTATTATTAGGCTATTAAGTCCAATTTATTGTCCCGTACGTCACAAACAACATTTAAGATTTAAATATAATTATATGAAGTTAAAAGCCCTACTAGGGCTTATTTCAGAATAAAAAATGAAATTAAAATGCATATTTGATGTCAATGTAATATTTTTCAGAATTATAGAATACTTTGTGACGTACCGCTTCCCTGAGCCAAGTGGTTTCATAGACACAACGGCCGTCTTCCATTGGCAAAGTTTCTCCGGTGCGCAATGAATAGAAGGCGTGCAAGTAACTTATCTATTGCAGCATACACATTGCAAGGAATGATTGAATGAAATATAGTACATTGTCGATGGCGCCATGAATGGAGAAGCGGGAAAGACATCAGTGTCTGAAAGTGAGCATTACGTTTCAAAAAAACATCACGTTCCATTTTAAAACAGTTAGAAGGAAATTGTAGCAGAAGATTTAATTTGATTTATAGAAATATGAAAGCTGGCATTTCAGATGTTTTACCTAAGAACATTTCTTGCGGAAATTATAATTTATGTTTATAAAAAAAAAGGTTTTCTAGGCTTGAACTCGACCATGTAGCCCCGTGATGTTCCTGTTCTATTTCCGCTCGCTCCTACACATGTGCTACTTCAATTAATGTATCGAAATTCGTTTATGCCCTAGCTGAGTAAAAGCTTATAGCCCGTGGGTTTTTAGTTTGTTCTTATGGTTTTGTTGTTGTTTATGTGTTTCTGGTTTGTTTTTTAAATAATACATTTCATTGTATTTAATAAATGTTCACACACTTGGTCTATTCCATCAAATCACAACTGCTGCTCTATCGGGAGTAAGAAGGATAACAAATACAATTAATCTATATGGTCTAGATCTACCTGCAGATAAAATTAAAATAAGAAATGGGGGAAATGTACACCAGGCATCAAACTCTTTAATGACAGTACAGTTGTTAAAACCTGTCTGACGAATGATTTCAAATCTAATGGTCTCATCTAACATTTCTGATAAGCTATCTGTAAAATATTAATGAAATGTAAATAGACTTGAAATTTACTGACCATCTTGCATGAACTACAAGACAAAATGTTTAAATGTTAACAAAAGTTTGGAATAAGCATTTTGACAAACGCCATGACGCGCTCATGAACATCAGTGTAACCAAAAATGTACCCGTGACATCTAGTTTATGCACATCAAGTATCATTCAGAAATGCCAATATATGACGAAAATATGGTCATTAATAGAAATTAACAAAATTACGCCTAGATAACAACACGTATCAGTAATTTTTAAAAAAGATCCTGATTAGGATCAATTATCATGCATATACCATATATATGTTATGACAAATTCATTGTCATTAATCATGTCATTCATGAGATATAAAGCGGGAAAAAAAATTACAGAAAGAAAGGGAGAAAAATAGATTATGACGAAATCAAAAGAGTACCGAAGAGCTAACGTCATATTCGCTCGTCGTTCAGGATAAGCCTCGGTCACAACGGATCGTACGAAATGTTGTCGTTGATAGACCCATAAAATATATGTCTAAGCCAGATTTTACATCATGCCCGAAATCCTTTTCGAGTGGTGACAAAGGCAACGACACACTAAAGACGGTTTGGCGATAGGGACGCGCCAGAAAAAATGCAACGTCGTGGTTATGTCGTGGATGTGTCAGTCGTGCGACAGTCGTGGGACCATCGTGAGTTGTCGGGTATAGTCGGGGGGGGGCTATTTTTCACGTGATCAGGTCATGGTTCACCATCGTGGGATGCACAAGGGACGCTCGCGCGTCCGTCACCCGACTATATAATAAGGCCTGGACTGTTGTCAGAGCTATATACCCCTCAAAAAACAAAAATATGTTGCAAGACTAACGCACGACAGACTCACAATGTAGTGCGAGCCTCTTACAATATGTAATACTCGTGAGACAATCTTGCAGCTGTCTCACGACTCTCCTGTGGGAGTAGTAGGGCAGTCGTGCGACAGCCGTACGATTATTTAAATTAAAAAACAATGTCCACGAATATATATTTATCGCACGACAGTCACAAGGCGCAGTCGTGGGACAGACTCACGACAACCACAAAGACTTAGTTAACACCAACAACAACACAAATCGTCGAACAAAAAAGGTGTATGTCCAATTTCGCCTCACGACGGCAAGTCGATGCCACGATGCTCAACATTTCGTAGGCTGTCTTGCAACGAACCCCGATGACCGACAATTTGCCCAAATTTGTCTGTCATGTCGTGGCACAAATGTGTCGTGGTTTCGCTGTGACCAGGCTTTAATTCTATGTTCCCACTATCATGATTAGCACCACGATTGAAATTGTGGTCTTAATCGTGGAGTAATCGTGGTGATCCTATCAGATATTATTATATCTCGAGGTCAGTCGTGGCAATCATGTTGATCGTAGGAAAGTTTTGGACGGTTAAACAAATGTATACGATCAACACGATTAATTGTCAATCGTGATCATCGCATCAGATCGTATTGGATCGTAAACAAAGCGCAACATATCGCATATAATCGTGGTGATCGGGATCAACGTTGGAAAAACAAATACCACGCTCTGTTGAGATGTTTTGCGATCTGCCACGATATGTGACGCTCTGTCGGGTACCATTGCCCACAAACTGACACGAATGACTCAAGAGCAGATACAAGTTGATACCAGTAGATGCGAGTAGATACCAAAAGTTACGCTTTTATACAGATGTTTACGATCTGTTACGAGTTCTCGCACCCATATATTAACACTTTCTCTCCTTCCCTCTCTCTTTTTTGTTCATCTCTCTCTCTCTCTTCTCTTTCTTTCTCAACTATCTTATTTGTTTCTCATTCACTATCATTCTCTGATATAGCCCTTAATCATAATAACTCCTTTTCCTTCACTCCATGAGCTTCTTCGACCTAACACTCTCTGCTTCTTCTTTTTCTTGTTAATCTTCCTTCTCCCCCCCCCCCCTCTCTCTCTCTCTCTCTCTCTTCTCTTCCTCTTTCTCTCTCTCTATCTCTCTTCTCCCTTCTCTCTCTCTCTCTCTCTCCCGATCAATCATGGAAAGGCAATGTTAACATGTATACCATCAATTTGCATACTTGAAATAGAAAGTTGTGCCCTACAATCAGAAAATGATAGATACTAACTGCATTTATTTCGATAACATAATAGTCAGATATAAATGTACAGCTTTTACATTTTGCAGCGTGTAAACTACAGTGTCATACTATTTAGTATAAGGTCAAAAAATAGATTTTGTTTAGATAATTGCTATTTACACATCTTTTGAAATGTATTACATTTTAATAAATCTTTCACATGGAAGTTTTTGTTGTTCTTGCACTGACATGGACAATGAATAAGTTTAAATCCGTAAATCACCTAGATTTAACGACTTTGCTGTAATGAACCTAAAATGAGTTTTCATTGATCTAAAACATTTACTTTGAATAGTCAGTAAAAAAATAAAAAAATTATGCATCTTCAATATCAATTTCCTGAATTTTTTTAGGAGGGGATCATTCCCCCACCCCCGGAAAATTCAAAAAAGTGGAACAACAAAAATATGTATAGCATAAACTGACTAAAAACTGAAACACACTTATTAGCTCTGGAGGGCCCAAGAGAACAGCGTTTAGACTAAAATAAAAAAATGCAAAAAATCTTATCGCTCGAAAAAATATGCTTATTTGGAAACCTACATGTCAAGGCCCGCAGATCGGGGGGCTCGAGCCCCCCCCCCCCCCCAAAAGCCCCCTCACTTTTTTGAAAAAGTATGTTGAAGAGAACCTGCAAGTGTCACAAAATATGAGAAATCAAAATATGCTCGTCTGACCGTAATTAAATACCTAAAATCCCTGAGCTTGCGGGGGCTCCGCCCCTTGGGCTCTACAAGGGGCCCTAAGGCGGGCCCCTGGATGCTCATTTGACCGCAATTTAATGCCGAAAACCCCGGCCATCCTTTCCTGCCATGCGACCGCACCTTGTTGTGAGTTGAAGAAGGCCTTCGGGAGTTCCCTCTGATGCTTTGCATCTACTATAGCTGAGTTGCGAGGTGCAGGAGGTTGATTCACATCTAGCCAGTCCACATATGGTCCCTCCATGCTCCTGGGATGACATCTTATTTTTTCAGCCCCATGATCCGCCTCTTGTGCTGCAATGCCTGGATGCCTCTGCCTCAGTAGGTTGTGCATAACCACTGCCGCCTCAACCATATCCTTCACAGTGTTGGGATTCTGCTCTAGAGTCCTGAGGAGACACCTGAATCTATTGGCCAGGATCCCAAAGCATTCCCCACCACTCTTCTCCCCCTTGAGAGTCTGTAGTTGAAAATACTCTCCTCTCTGGCCACCGTTCTTCTGCCGTATGGCTTCAGGAGGTAGTTCCTGAGTGCGAAGGCGTCATCCCCAGGATGAAGAAGGCATGTCTTGGAGGTCATCATGGCTTTAAGTCAGAAGGAAGGGTGGGGGTCCTAGGGCTTCCTCTTCCAGACCGTTGAAAAGCTCAAAGTCGCCAAATATCTGAGCATCTGACATGTGTCCGTTTCCACCGAGCTTGATCCACACAAACTTGTAATCTGCATCCACCAGAGCCAGGAGTGGTATCGAAAAGAAGCTCTTGTACAGGCTGCCAGTGTGGGGTGGTTTCTTGATAGCAATGTGTTTGCCATCCAGGGGGCCCCAATGGCATGGGGATGTTCCATCTGTGCTCAAACCGGTTAGCTACGGCTGTCCACGCTTCAGGGGTCACAGGTAGGCTAAAACCTCATCTTTGTACGCTTGAACAATTGCCTGGCATACTTCTGAAACCATCTCTGACATATAGCTCCGTTTAGTCTCATTTGACAACACCCCCTATCGTCAGAGTCAGCAGCCTAACATCTTAGCCTATGGACTTTTACAAAAAAACATCGTTAAAAATTCTTTTTTTTTGTTGTTTAAACGAAAAGCACATTCACCCCGACGTACGTTATCACTAGCTCGTTCTGATATTTTCATTATGTCCATTTCATCCAACCCCCACCGTAATTTTTCCATTTAGTAGAGGCAAGCATTTTGCCGAGGTAAGCAAAAACATGAATATTCATGAACGGTCAGACAGTGCAGCCTTTTAGTACGTAACGTATAGTGAATGGGAATGGGCGATGATCCGTCCAGGAGGTTGAGGTCAGTGGTTTGTGCTGGCAATGTTCCAGCGAGCGAAAATGAGACAACCGGAGCAATATGGATGATAGACACTCCACACCTGAAGGCCTACGCAATGGACCGGCTGTTGTCTCCAGTGGCAAGGTGCCTCAGTGTCACTGCCAGTTTCAGTCCAGGTGAGAGGGGTTGCCTGAAACGGGTGCATTCCCTCTCGATTGATGGGGTCACTCTCTGCAAGACCTCATCGAAGAGCTTTGGTGTTAGTTAACCTTGTGTAGTTTTGGAACGCTATTGAATCTTCCAGCCTCAAGGTGTCTAGGAGGGTGGAGAACTGGCCAAACTGTTTGTCCTCTCCTCTGTGAGCCATGGTCGCACCAAGAACTGCCTGACTGCAGCTCTCCTGACCATTTGTCATTGGGGATGTGGCTAGTCTGGCTGTTGCTCGTCTTCTTCCTCTCTGGTGATGATATAAGCATACAGTAATACTGCAAATGCCGTGTTGTCATCACACTCAACTCCTGCCATCATCAATGGTTGTGGGTTGTAGTGTTCACTCTGTAGCAGTTTAAGAAACAATGAAGTCCATGGTCAGTCGGCCTGTATATATATCTGTCGAGGTCCAATCTTAGCTCAAATTGTGATCACTCTTGACCCTTATCGTGAAAGACATCGCAACCACAATCGTATCTTGCCACAAAAGTGCGCATCGGTTCGTGATGAACGTATCGGAAGGTATCTGAACGTATCTGCACGTACCCGATGGTCCCAAATCGGGAACCCCGATCGTGATGATCGTGTCAAATTGAGACCCAATCATGGACTCAATCGGGACAATCCTATCGGAACGTAAATGATCATAATTATCTGAACGGGATACCAGATCGTGTCATCTGAAATTGACCAATCGTGACCTTATCGCATCGAAGCGCACAAATCATACCAGAACGTATCGACTCGCATCACCTCGTATCCAAACCTTACATTTGGATATCCTACGATCAGCTACGAATGGCCAATCGTTGGATAATCGTAACGGATCGCACGACAATGGGAACCTAGTATTCCTGGTTCCAAGCAACAGGTTTACCGCGACAACATTCAAGCAACGGGCTGGAGCAGGGCAAACTAAATGTTTGGCGCTGGTGTGATCACCACGCCATTGTTTAGCACACAATTGTTTGGAACCAGCAACCTTGAAAACTCAGCTAATTTGAAGTATTATAGTCTTAGACCCCGTTTACAGTAAGAAAATTGCGCGGCCTGGCCACGGCCTGGCCCGGCCCCGCAATTTTGTGCGTTTACAGTGCTAGGCCAGGCCGCGGCCTGGCCCGGAACCTTTCAATATTTTGTCAGAGTGGCGCTCTGCATGTAAACAAACGATTATTTGGGGGTCGCGCCGGGGGTCACAGTGCAGATCCGGTCGCGCACGATTTGCATTCATTGAATCTTTTCCCCAATTTCCTATACACG
Source organism: Strongylocentrotus droebachiensis (assembly GCA_035222895.1). Lineage (NCBI taxonomy): Eukaryota > Metazoa > Echinodermata > Echinoidea > Camarodonta > Strongylocentrotidae > Strongylocentrotus > Strongylocentrotus droebachiensis. Next base: position 36,426 of record JAVYIG010005625.1, on the reverse strand, counting down.
GCCAACTTTCACTTCCGCGGTAAAAGGGCCAGGCCGCGGCCTGGCCCTGCGTGCGTTTACAGTGACCGAGACTACCTCCAGAGCAGGGCCAAATGCGCGGCCAGTTTAGCCTCGGCCTTTTGCTCACTGTAACAGGGGTCTTAGGTGCTCTGCTACGCTACGCGGCAGCTCACCTAAAAGGAGATATTCTGACGAAAGCAATAGGTGCTCTGCTACGCTACGCGGCAGATTACCTAATAATATTGGATCGGATTGATCTGGTTTGGGTTTTAAAAGCATATGGACATACATATGAACATTAAAGTTACTATATTGTCCCATTTGCAGGCCAAAAAAATTAAAAGGTTAAATTCCAACGGCATTTGAAAGATAATACTAATTTAGAACTTCCCTAAAAAAGGTGGGGCTTGAAAATGTCTTCAAGTGGGAAAATAACGACTATTAGTTGTCAAATCGACTTAGGAGCTTTAGAGCCAATAAGTAATAGTCTTGATTTTCAGACCATTGTATTGAATAGTCATATGTTTTATGCTGCGCAAAGATTCAATCAGTTTAATTTCGGCCATCACAAGAAGTGGGTTATTGATGTAGACAAATGCTCATGTACTCTTTATAGCTCATTCTATGTATGTTATTACCAAAGAAGAACAAAGAGCCAGTCAGTCACTCAGTAGTGTCTGAGAGTGAAGTCTAGCAAGTAAACAGGTTTCCTTGCATAATTTTAATATTAGGACATTGCTAACGTTTAAATTTCACAGATAGGACATACATGACATATTCACAATTCCTGCAAAGTTCTACAGAATTTTAGGTTGGCTGCAAAAGGGACATAGTACCTTTAACAAATGATTATTCAAAAAGTACACGGCTGTTTTCTCTAATGAGAGCCACTAATTATATGGTTCTGTTCATCCTAGCACAAATATTCAACACTCAACGTGCTCATGGGAACTCCATTATGGCCATGGTCGAGCTATGCTTCCGTTTTCGGTTCCTGTCGGATCTCTTTCTACTGGCGCCCATTTTATACATCGGACATTGCAGTGCTGAACGGTATTGAAGTTGAGACTAAACTTTGATAAGGTGTCCTACTAAAGCTATTACGATTTTTTTGGTTGCCTTTATCATGTTAGCTCGGCTTAAGACAGTGTATGAGCAAGAGGGCTGCTAATATGCTTTATACCTAGAAAATTGTTATTCTAATCTAACGCCCCCCCCCCCCCCCCGACCCCTCGGCAGCGGCGGTTCTATGGTTTCGGGAGATTGTTTTTGTTAAGGTCAGTTAACTCCAGTCGGAGAGCACCATCTCACCGCGGCCGAGGTGGGGGGTGTTAGTTAAAACCCACGAGACCACCACATAAATTAATACACATTTAAACAATTTCAATTACATTTTCACTTGGTCGTTTATTTGAGAAAAGGTTACAATTTCTTGTGTCGTGTTTCTTAAGTGTTTATCCCTTACCTAATTACTTAATTAATTGAGCTCGTTTACGCATCCACATCAACAATCACTCACTTAAAGTATATTTATTAGTGGGAGGGGGAAGGGGAAAGGAAAAGGATTATTTAAATTACTGGGACTTTTAGAATCTTTGATCGATCGATAACTTGTCTTTAAGAGTTTATAGGCCTTTTTAATTGGGGGACGGGTTGACTTTATAGCTCTTTCTTGTTCCGGTCTCTCGACTCGTCGCACTCGTGTCGGGGCGTAGCAGACTTGAAATTCCTCTCGATGTCCTGGGGGCGTCGGAGGGTCTTAAAGGTGTGTGCTCGTCTCCGGTCCTTGTGACGTCGAAATCGTTGACTTTCTCAAATACAAGCACAAATCAGCGGTCTCCTTTGTCTCTTTCTATAATTATGGGTTGGATGTTTTCTCTTTACTGGAGAATGGCGAGGTGCAGTGTTACTATTTGTCGTTTCAGTCCCTTTCTATCATTGTCAGCAACGGTGACAAGAAGATGAAGTTCAGCAACTTTCAAAATGTTCCGTGGACGAAGCTTTAATTAGTACAAGTCGGGGATCTCCAAATGTCCGTGGTGGCTGAATTAAACTTAGGGAAGAGGGAAGGGTGTTTCCCGCACCCCCGAAGGGGGTGGCACATGCTTGGGGTCCAGGGATGCAAGTGTGGAGGGAAGGGGGGATTGGGTCTTTTTATACTCAATTAACACACCGTTCAGCCATCTAGCTCGCACCTCGAGTCCAACAAATTCCTTATTAATTTCCTTTGTTTTTCCATCCCATAATACTTTTTGGTCACCTGATCTCCCACCACTGTCGACTTCTTAATGGACAGGGCAAAAACTTATTTCATTGGTCCAAACTTTCTAACCCAAAACTCTCACAAACTTTTTACCTGTTTTTATTCCTGATTGGTCAAATAAAGGGGAAGTCCTTATACTTTTTAGCGTGGGTATGCTGGATTCACTCGTTGGGATATTCTCGAGATACCAGTGACAGCTCAGGCTCTAGAGTATCAATTAACTACTAATACAACGACTCTGTTATCATTCACCATTTTCACAAACACCTAACTAAATTCTATCAAAAACAAACCTGTTGTCCAAAGTATTCTTATCGTTCTTAACCCCACTCGACCTATTGCTCTATCCTTTTTCACTTGTCCCTTCGGTAACCCGACACATGCTCCGCCGACGATTGCTCCGCCGACATTTACTCCGCAAAACGCGACAATTACTCCGCGACATTTGCTCCGCGACATTTGCTCCGCCGACAATTCCTCCGCCGACATTTGCTCCGCCGACATATGCTCCGCCGACATTTGCTCCGCCGACATTTGCTCCGCCGACAATTACTCCGCCGACAATTGCTCTGCCGACATTTGCTCCGCCGACAATTGCTCCGCCGACAATTGCTCCGCAAAACGCGACAATTGCTCCGGTGACAAATGCTCCTCGAACGACAGTTGCTCCGCCGACATTTGCTCCGCCGACAATTGCTCCGCCGACATTTGCTCCGCCGACAATTGCTCCGCCGACAATTGCTCCGAAAAACGCGATAATTGCTCCTGTGACACCGACAATTGCTCCGCCGACATTTGCTCCGCTAAAAAAGTGCCCCGTAAAATACAAAGGCTACTTCGACAATAATTGTTGCTCCTCCCCAAAAGTACCCCGCAGAAGACAATGCTCCACCGACAATTAAAATGCTCTCTGATCCAAAAGTGCGGCCTCGTGGAAGACATGAATGCTCCTCTGGCAATTAGTGCAATAAATGCTCAGCCGTTTTTTGCTATTCCCCATAATGTTTGATTTAAAAAACATCAAGTTTTAGCTCCTTATGCAAGTTCTCCGGCGAACGATAATTACTCCGCTCAAAATCTGTTTCATTTATTACTCATTAGCCGATCAAAAGCTCAAGGCTATCTCTCTCTCTCTCTCTTGCTCTTCCTTTTCCTTTTTACACCCTTTTCTTGTCTTCTTAGCTCTTTTCTTTCCTCTCATGCTATTAGTCTTCTTTCATTTTCATCACTTCTTCTTTTCTTCCCCTCTCGAGTTCTATTTCTCTCGTGAAATTGTAACGTAATGTAGTACATGTACACCCACAACAAAAAGTGAGTCATTTGACACATTTAAGCATAATTTTCGTGAGTCAGGTGTAAATTGACTCATTAGTAACAACCAATGAGTCTCTATTGACTCATTTATATTTCACCAATGTGTCAATCATGAGCTGACGCATTTGCAAAATGCTTCGACTGACTCACATGGTCGTAAAAAATGAGTCAAGATCGACATAAGAGCATTTTAGAAGAAAAAAGTGAGTCAACTTGAAAGTGAGGCTGTATGCATGCGCGCGCATGCTTTCGTGACGTCATCCAAAATGCGCATTCACGAGCCATATTTGAATTCCCGATCGACGACGCGACGTCGCCATCTTATATCTTGGATTCAGAAGAGTTTTGACTGCAGCTAGTGAAAAATTGGTACGCATAATTATTCATATGGTTTTAAACGATGATTTTTATGACTGGATTCGTGGGCTGAATCTTCTGATTATTATACAAATGATGCATGCGTTCATTTTACGATATCCGCACTCGAGTTGATGAGGCTGTGTGTAACTTAACTATCACTATGAACATGACTGACAATGAGAGCGGACAAAATATACAGTTCCTCAGGTAGACAAAGGAACATCCCTTCACTGCTATTATGTAAAAATGTGTAGAACAGGTGTCACATGCATATTCACCTTTTTACATAATAGCTGTGAAGGGATGTTCCTTTGTCTACCTGAGGAACTGTATCTTTTGTCCGCTCTAATTGTCAGTCATGTTCATAGTGTATAGATTCTACTGTATCGCACGAAGCCGTGTCGAATGAAAACATGCATGATCTTGCATCATTGTTTTATACAACGAAACTCCTAGATCCTTGTTATTTGATGTAAAACGAATTAATTCAAGATTGTTTCGTGACAGTATGGGTGACAAATAAATCTCAAGTTAAGGCTTAATTTAGTGCGTACAAAGTAGATTTTTCAGATTCGGGTAGCGGGACCACCGATTACATCGCTAAAATGTGATATTTTAGGATATATTTTCCATTGCAAATGTGGACAGTGACTCTGGCATGGTATGGTATGTGTGTGATAGGCCTAGGGAGTAGGGGGGTCTATGTCATGATGCACCCACAACAAAAAGTGAGTCACCCTTACTCAAATTGATGAGTCACTGGTTTGTCCGTACAGCGAAACACTTGAAGGATCATGTGAGTCACTATGACTCGATACAAATGAGTCTTATTTATCTAATACCCCATTCACAGTGGTTTTGAAATTTGTAGCGGCGTTGTAGCGGAGCGGCGACACCGCCATAACACCGCTACAAATGCATTCACAGTAGAAAAGTTATCCCGCTGCAGCAGCGGGATAAATATCATGTACCCATTCACGCTGCAGCGGGTGATTTTTATTACCTCCGTAACAAACACGTGTATGCATGGCTCATGACCCGCGAGTGACCCCGATATGACCGGAAATACTTCAGCGCGGGGTTTTCGATTGCTTGAAATTGCGCGCGCTAGCATGTCAAGTTGCTTTTTGTATCCTCGATCATATTACTTTTTAAAAAACTAGCATTTTTATTGCTTCCAGTCAGAATATTTTAATTTTTGAAGTGTGAAATATTTTTATTTGGATAATTATAATATCTACATAATAATAAAATCAATTTAAATCCACTGGTTACTTTATTTCTATTTCACTTTATGTTCCCCATTGCTGGAGAAAAGAGGTCAGTGATAGGTAAGTAAACAAATCACACGTGTTTGTCGCGGTGTTATAGCGGAGAGCCTTCACACTGAGTAAACACCGCGACAGCAGCGGGACTGTCCCGCTGCTGTAGCTAGGCGTGCCTAGCGATAGTTTGTGTCGGCGTTATCGCTAGGCGGTGTTATCCCGCGATAGTTTATAACGGGTCCGAGCCTTCACACTGAAGACAACACCGCGACAGCAGCGGGACAGTCCCGCTGCTGTCGCGGTGTTTGAGGCCACTGTGAATGGGGTATAAGACTCATTCAAGTGAGTCTTAGATAAATAAGACTCATTTGTATCGAGTCATAGTGACTCACATGATCCTTCAAGTGTTTCGCTGTACGGACAAACCAGTGACTCATCAATTTGAGTAAGGGTGACTCACTTTTTGTTGTGGGTGTAGTACATTCTTGTTTAGAATAGTATTTTCAATAATATCCAGTCCGTTTTCTATAGGTTTCTTTCCTTCAGTTAAGTGTATGTAGCTTTACTATATATATATTAGTGTGTAAAATCTTTTGAGCTAGTGCTATTCGGTGTGGCGTACACATGGCAATCACATGGTAGATAAAATTATTATCATCAGTACTGGGTCAAATAAATTAAAGAGAACTGAATTTGAACCCGGGCCATAGGCTACCCCCTCTCGTTCTCTCTCCCTCTCTCTCCCTCTTCGTCGCCTTACTTTTCCCTCTCTTACCTCCCTGTGCATTTGTATGCCTCGATAATACAAAAAATAAACAATAAGATTCTTCCTCTTCCCCTCCTTCTTCCTAGTACATGTAGTAGGAGTAGTACTAGAAGCAGTATCACAATAATAATGACAACAATGATTATTATGGTTGGTGGTGTTACTAATGTTATTTTTGTAATTATTATGTTTGTTATTGTGATTATTATCCTTATCATGATTATTATCGTTAAGATAAGTTATTATTGTAATTATTATAATCATTATTATTGTTATCATTATGATGAATATGAACATGATGATTTTAATGACGATTAGTATAAGTATATAGTATTATTATAATTTTTATCATATCATTATTATCATCTGTATTATCAGCATAATCTACAATGGCAGTAGTGTAGTATAGTACATGTAGAATTAGGCCTTATAGTAGAGGTATCATTCTGATCATTATTATTCTGATTATCTTTTGCAATACGTCTAGACGATAAACTCATGACAATTGACAATTGTCATGAATCATTGTCTTTAAGTTTACCATTAAATGCATCTGGTTCGAATTTTGCTCAGGTATTTGGTACTGGATGATTTAAATGGTAGAAATTAACTTGTGTCCTATTCATTCTAGTCTTATTCATTTGCATTATGTTTTATTCATTCAAATTATAATGTTTCTGACTGTTTTCAAGACAATATCTTTTGTGTCGATCATAGTTCTATGTAGCTTGATATCTCACGGTAATTTTGAGAGAAAAGCAATGCAAGCAATGATTTCTGAATTGTAGCGACTATCGCGTTCGCCTTTGCTGTTCTTCAATAATATTTGACAAGCAGTATTAATTAATTTTTCAAGGACTCATGATAAATTCGTTTAACAGTTGATTACCCTCGGTTGATTCTTTTGTTCGGATTATTTGGCGGGGAAAATAGAAGTGAATGTATTATTATTCTTATTTGTTCATCGTCTCTACGATGCTCTTTGAATCAAAAACAGCTTTTAGTGTTAGGCTTCCTGAAAGAAATTTCAATTGTTGTTAAGAAATTTTTGGTTGCACTCTGTAGATTATGATGATGTGTTTGATCTTTTTTTCAATACAAGATCAAACACATGATGAAAATCTACTGGCTGCATGCCAATAAGTTCTTGACAACAATAACAAAATGTGAGCTAGTGCTATTCGGTGTGGCGTACACATGGCAAGCACATGGTAGATAAAATTATGATCATCAGTACTGGGTCAAATAAATTAAAGAGAACTGAATTTGAACCCAGGCCATAGGCTATCCCCTCTCGTTCTCTCTCCCTCTTCGTCGCCTTACTTTTCCCTCTTTTACCTCCCTGTGCATTTTTATGCCTCGATAATACAAAAAATAAACAATAAGATTCTTCCTCTTCCCCTCCTTCTTCCTAGTACATGTAGTAGGAGTAGTATTAGAAGCAGTATCACAATAATAATGACAACAATGATTATTATGGTTGGTGGTGTTACTTATGTTATTTTTGTAATTATCAGGTGGGCTGCATGTATATCGTACAGACCACCTTATAATTTCGTTAGATTTGCCTTTATTATCAGGTGGGCTGTATCTTATACAGACCACCTTATAATTTTGTTAAAATCGCCTTTATTATTCTTTATTGTTAGGTGGGCTGTATATCGTACAGACCACCTTATAATTTCGCTAGATTTGCCTTTATTATTTATTTATTCATCAGGTGGGCTGTATATCGTACAGACCACCTTATAATTTCGTTAGAATTACCTTTATTTATTTATTTTACTTATTTCAAACCTCTTTTTTGTAAGCACGATTACTTGAAAATGGCTCAAATTTGGCACACATATATGTATAGGCATATGTACAAAACACAATAACGTTTTCAACTATGACCTTCACTGATGACGTCATCTAGGCGCCATTTTGTAAATTTTTCTGAAAATCAACTCATGATCATATCTTCATAACCAAAAGCCATTTTTGATTCATATTTTTCATGATTAAGGTCAATATTCGTCCGGTCAATTTCAGGTCAAAAAACGCGCGCGTGCGCGTACGTCCGCGCGTCAGTGCGCGCGCAAAATATTAAAATGCTCAAAATAGTCTCAAAATAATTTTACATACGTTTTAGGCCATTTTAAGCATTTTATACAAAATCTCGCACACGCGCATGCGCGTGTTTTCGCGCGTTCTGGCATTTTGCAACAAAGAATCGCCAATTTTTCTTTGTCATCATATTTGGCACATTTTCCCAAGCATTTTGATACCTTGTTAACATATTTCTGACCATTAATAACGGAGTGAGCGTCCGTTTAAGATACACGTCCGTGCGTGCGAGCTCTTGTAATACATAGCATATATGGGCAAAAACATGCCTATACAAAATCCATTGTAGCTCTTTAGGATGTAAGGTGACCCCAAATTTTGTTTCATATTTTGTAGAGTATGAATTGGAAATATGATTTCTTGTCTCATTTGACCGTCAATTAACTCATGACGTCATCATAATGGCCTCCGAACTCAAAATTCCAATTTGCATATTATGACATCAGCATATTTTTGGAAAATTGATTGTATCTCTGTAAATATTGATTGATTTTCTTCCAACTTTCGATATGTTCTAGCTGAGATAATTCACTACAAATGCATTTGACATGATTTTTCATTTCGACAAAGGAATCATGACGTATTTTTGCGATTAAAGGAGGCATGTCAATTTTTCTCTTTTTGCGTGTATTCTCTATGAGACATGACTTTTTCTCAAAACTGGATTCTGCATTCCCGTCTTTCGCGAGCAATATCTCCGTCGTTTTAGCTTCGCTTACGCTGAACTTTGAGTATGTTGTAGCTGAGACAATTAGCTATCTCAAAATGTGCCCTTCATTTTGTCTCAAATTTTAGTTAGACCAGCCCACCTATACTTGTTCAAAACAAGTATTACAAATCTAGTTATTATTATTATCATCAACATTGTCACCGGAGCAAGTGTCGCTTCAGGCGGAGCAAATGTCGGCGGAGCAACTGTTGGCGGAGCAATTGTCGGCGGAGAAAATGTCACAGGAGCAATTATCGCGTTTTTCGGAGCAATTGTCGGCGGAGCAATTGTCGGCGGAGCAAATGTCGGCGGAGCAATTGTCGGCGGAGCAAATGTCGGCGGAGCAACTGTCGTTCGAGGAGCATTTGTCACCGGAGCAATTGTCGCGTTTTGCGGAGCAATTGTCGGCGGAGCAATTGTCGGCGGAGCAAATGTCGGCGGAGCAATTGTCGGCGGAGTAATTGTCGGCGGAGCAAATGTCGGCGGAGCAAATGTCGGCGGAGCATATGTCGGCGGAGCAAATGTCGGCGGAGCAATTGTCGGCGGAGCAAATGTCGCGGAGCAAATGTCGCGGAGCAATTGTCGCGTTTTGCGGAGTAAATGTCGGCGGAGCAATCGTCGGCGGAGCATGTGTCATGGAACCGTCCCTTCACCTACATAGCTACATAGTCTATCTCAAAGCCATTTATTTATCAATCAAATATCCCCTAGGACTCATAATCCTTTTAACTCGGCTACTTTCAAGTTCAAGCACAACTCCGCATGTTCACACTCATCTTTAATCCCAGTGTATTCCACCATGCTACACTAACAAATGCAAAACTTCTACCACAAAACAAACCATCGATTGTTACCTTTATCATAACACAATTACCTGCCTATGTAGAAATACAAAATATATCATCGAACTATATCTTGACGCTCTTAACTTAAATCACTTATGTTACGTTTTTGCCCTTAACATCAAATTTGGGGCAACTGAGACATAGTTGGCGATCAAAGCGCTGTACCCACAATATATCATTGTATTTTGCCACCGAAGGAAATTTTTACTTTGATCATATTACCCCAGAAAATAGTTGAAAGCAGATATCTTGACTGTTTAAATTTGCAGGTACTTTGGGCCCTTTTGGAGCAACTTTGGATTATTTCTACTGAATACTATGTTTCAGTAAAAAAATACTTGTTCTGACATGAATAAAAAAAACACTGGTGGGCTCATTAAACATAAAAATGTAGGCACTTTGGGCACCGACTTTTCAAAATAGTCGGTGGCACTGTGTTTAGCATTAAGGTTTTATTAGAAATCAGCATTTGACATAAAGTTGAATGCCATTTTCCTGTTTTATTTATATTATTATCATTATTACAAACCTTTTTTTTCTCTCGTGAAATTGTTACTTCCCTCGAATAGAATGACAGCGAAAAAGTAGGTAAGTAAATTGAGTGTTACGTGTTGATGTCCACATTGTGTGTCGGTCACGGCTCAGTAATCACATGTTAGATGAAATGGAATGTAGATCAGTGCCCCCCCCCCCCCACCTCAGTTGCCTTCAAACTACTGGATACACTGCACCATTAGATACAACCGACAGCGACATGTCGATACACCATTTTCTTTTTGTATCCGCTCATTGCTTTAATAGCTCTTTCGCCTGAAGAAAAAATATCATCAGTGCCTTCAAGATGGAAAGAGAGACAATAACTACACTGATGACGACGATGCTAGAAGTGGCAGGGAATAACACTGCACCGAGTAACATTGCATCCATAAAGTTAGCCACCAAGGTGATCAACATCTTGATCCTGACCTTCCTTATGCTCTCTATGGGGTGTACTATTGACCTCAAAGACTTCAAAGGCACGGTTAGTACAAACAACTTCTGCTGCATTTCATTTCTTCTGCAACTGCTCTTTTTCATAATCTGAAATATGCCTGATAGATTGTATCAAGCTTAAAGACGTAAATAAAGATGTAAATATTTATATCTGATTGATACACGTCTGTAAAAGGCTCCTATCTATTATGTTCATAGTTGCGATTAATACAACTTTTTAAAACTTTTTTTCTTTGTTACTTTTGCTGTTGAATCTCACACCTGCAAAGAGCATTATATTCCAAATGAATTCGTTTACTAATCTGTAATTTGTAAAATAAAAATATATCAAACCGTAATCATATAGTCAGGTGTGTCAAATTGAATATGAAAGGGGTAGATCAATATTAGACACACCTACACAAATAAGTATTTTTGTACAAGCTTCAGTTTTATACGACCAATATGAAAACAATGTGAATGTAAAAGTTTGCAAATAGACACTTCAAAGAGAAGTAGGTATGAGATCTAAATGTTTATTGATAATTGCACATTGAACTGAAGACTTATTTCGATATCCATCGCAGTTTCGTCATCCTGCTGGTTTCTTCGTTGGGATGCTATGTCAGTTTGTCCTGATGCCCCTCATCGCTTTTTGTCTCGGGCTTGCTTTCAGACTGGAGGCCGCGGGGGCACTATCGCTTCTCATTCTTGCTTGCTGTCCCGGGGGCACCCTCTCGAATCTTTTTACTTACTGGACGAAAGGGGATGTCTGCCTCAGGTAAAAACAAAACTAAACAATAAGTGCTCCTAAAGGCTCAAATTTGTATTTGGTATCAAGGGCTGGGAATGAGAATCGAATCTAAAAATGACAACGATGATCATAACTATTGATGATGATGATAGTACATGTAGTAGTAATTATGATAACAATACCGAAACTAATGATGATAATGACGATAATGATAATAATAATAATAACAATAATAATGATAATAATTATGTCAATAGTAGTACTACTAGTAGTAGTAGTATCAAAAAATAAAATTATGATGATAATGATAATAGCAAAAACGATGATAATAATAATGATAATAATAATCATAACGATAACAATAAATAAAAAATAATGGTGTAAACATAGCGCACGATCGTGACAAATATTGATATACTAATCATAAATGTAAATCATCAAAGTTCTACTTGTATAATTTGTGTTACTTACCAGCTGTTTGTGTCGACTTTATTCACATACAGTATGACACAAGGGGATACGGGGGCACTAGCCTCCCCCTCTCCCTTTCTCTTACTCTCAAGTGATGAGGAAAAGAAGACGCCTGGACCATCTTCTAAATTTGCATTTTATTATTTTCCGAGTTAGGCCGGTGGTGTCCCCCCCCCCCCCCCCCCCTCCCCCATGTGAAAATAAAAGAATCGTTCCAATGCCCCCTCAGTGGATGGAGTCACGCTACGTCGCGCCACTGCCTACACACAAAGAAATATTTGGGTAATCTTACTCAAATAGGCAAATAAACTTTGACACTATAGTGACACACTTAACTGAATGCATTAACTCATTAAATTGAGATTAATAACGCACAGGAATGAGTTTTGTTAATGTGACATGGCAAATAAGTATTTTAAATTATTGTTCCGTTTGTGTGTGTATGACCACTCATTCTGTCTAACATTTACAAATAAAATAGGGGGATATGAAGAGTAATGCATGTATTTTATCATTTTTAGTGTGTGTATGACGGCGGTGTCCACGACGGTTGCTATCGGGATGATGCCTCTTAATCTCTTCATCTATTCCCGAGTATGGACCGACGATAATGCAGTCATTCCCTATGTCAACATTGTAACCACTTTGGTTAGCATTCTCATTCCCCTCGCTTTCGGAGTGTTTGTCCGCTGGTGGAGGAAAGAATGGACCAAATATATCACTAGGGTAAGTTTATTATTGTCTATTTCTTGAAGAAAAAAAAAGTGTTGTCTTTTAATACTTCGATTCCTTGTTTCACCCCCTTTCCACTGTCGCTCGTGTCTCACACGCGCATCTTTTCTCTCTCAAAACATTAGGCATCAAATGGTAGAGGGTTTGCTTTGATGTGCAACGCTATGGCTTTGCAATATTAACAATTTCTGGTCTTAATTACCTTCTTGAAAACCATGTTAACACCTGTATAGGTTAATCTTGCTCTAGAAATAATTTTAAAAAATAATCTAGAACCCTCTGGTATACCTATCACATGATAAATGCAATTTGGGACGGGGAGATTACTTGTTTGGCAAAAAATTGGTTTAACCGCTGTTCATCTACCCTCACGTAGATGGCGCAAAGTCCACTGATTCACTCTCTCGAAAAATCACTCTTCCCGAAAGAAAAAAAGGGAGCGGTAAATTTCAGGGAGAGCGAATCACATGAAGCCATCTATAAACAGAGTTTGGCCGACTTGGTTCCACTCTCGTTGGTATGTGCTCGTCTAACAAAGCAGTATACGCTATTAGTTGACGTTAAAGGTATAGATCGACCAGTTCTGGTCATGCGATTGCATTGTGAAAGAAACGTTGTGAAATCGATCGATCAGAACAGGTTGATCATCTAGCATATAACTATTAGTGTGTGCAGCAAGGTTCTGGAATCATCAAAATGATAAGAAACTTGGCCCATTCTCGGTTAAGTTACAATCACTCTACACAGAAAGATGTATATGGGACTACGTGATATCTATCCAGTCCGGATTTCCGGATTGGTTCAAAATAATCTGAAAAGGTCAAGGCATGTGAATGAAATAATCAAGTGAGCAGGCACAATACTACACATGCTCAGAATTTTCAACGGATTCAAAGTTCCAGCGAATGATCTATTATGTGTCTACGGGGAATATTAGGCCCCAGAGTCATTAATACTGGGCTAACTGAAAACAAACACAAAAATATCAGATAGGATGAATCCAAATACGGCACGTATTGTGCTTGGACCGCATTACTGTACCATGGAGATATATCTCCATGACTGTACTAATTAATATTGCCAACCCTCAACGAAAGATCAAGGAAACTCAGTGGCATTGAGTCTAGGCAAAAGATCGACCAGACAATCATCAAACTTTCTCCCACTGGCTTTCTCCTCCGCGCTCAACTTTACATTCTCGATCGTAGAGAATGGCCGAACCTATTCCGAAGTCTTTTGCAAAAAAGAGCGCTACTAAAGAAGTGCTATCCCCTACGTCATCAGGCTCTTGAATGCACATTTAAAGGAAATAAAACAAATCCAACAACTCGTTTGAATAAGGGAACACTGATCATGAGGACAGTGTAATGTTTCCACCTCTTTTATTCAGCAATTTACTTATTTACTTATTCGTTTGATTTATCGTGTAATAAATACTAAGGGGTAAATGTCTATCACCAATATCCCAAAATGCTCGGTTTCATGCGTTAAACTCGCCATATTTTGTCAGTTATTCAGTGGTAATTATAATACAATACAATATAATATATTATATAATCGAATTATCTACATACTGTTAAAGTGTCCGCATCTCAGGTTTTGACCAAAAATTGTCATTGGGGGTAGTTGGGTTAGCCGAAATATTTGAAAACTGCATATAAAATATACGTTCACTGTTCTGGAGATGGCGGAACATCAAATTTAATAATCAATCCATGACGATTAGAATATTTCTACATTCTTCGGGGTGTGTTTTATTTTTCAGTGATACTGTGTTCCTTTCACCCCTCCCCTGATCAATATAAATGATGCACTCCTCGGTCCAAACACACTTGTGTGATATTTAATACACATCATTTGAATTGAGATGATTCTATACATGTGGTGTCATTGTGTTTAATTTCTTACTGATTTGTATAGGTTGGGATCATCTTCTCTTTCATGTGCATCATAGCTGCTTTTGTGATGAGTTTCATCCTCAACCCTACGTTCTTGAACGCTCCATGGCAGCTATGGTTCTGCGCCGCATCTCTACCATTGTTAGGTTACTCTCTCGGTTACGGAATCGCCTTCCTGCTCCGTCAGCCCCACAAGAAGTGCTGCACCATTGCCTTCGAGACCGGTTCGCAGAACGTTTCTCTTGCCATGACCCTGACTGTGGTGACCTTCGCGAATTCGCCGTTATTTTTCGATATGCTCTTCTACCCCTCCCTGTACGCATGTTTCATTTACATCGATTCGTTTCTAGTAATCGGCATCTACAAGATCGTCGTGTACTTGATGAAGAAGAGCGGCTCGCACATGGACAAGCACATTGACGATTTCGACGTTGTTGATGGTGAGGATGACGATGATGACGAGGTGGACATTGAACACGATGATGAAGTTATTCGGAAAGACGAGAAAATGGCTTTGAAGGCTATCAGTGTGGATAAGACTTCTCCTGTCGTATACATGAACACTGATGGAGACAAGTACAAGAAGATGTGAATTATGTTAGTGCTGAAAAATGTATGTGTAGTTGGCGCGTATCAGGAAAATTTCTCCCTGGGCAATTTCCAGCGGGACAATTACCAATTAATAGGGATTAACCCTTTGGGAAATTACCCCCAAGAACAAACAATTCAATTAAACAGTTTACAGTAGTTATCATTAACATTTGGGACAAAGTCAATCAACTGAATTGCCTTTCTTTAGAATGGGAAGGAAAATGGAAGCCTTGACCTATACTAAAGGTGTGACCACATTCATTTTTAACCTAGTCGAGGAACTCCTCAATGATGGGCACACTTTTCTCCATGTAGCCAGGCTTACTCAAGATCGTTCAGAGAATCTCGTTTCCATTGTTCGTCTCAGAAATCCATTGCCATCCCCTTTGGAATTTAAGACTGCACTCAACCTTGTCAGTATATGGCACATTTCTTAATTTAGTCTTGATGAGATACTTTGTTGGTTTTCTACCGAGGAAATACTACTCATACAACTGACACATCCTCTACTTGGGTCTGTTAATTTTTTTATGATTCCTTCCTTTTCCATTCTTTTGGGTTTATTCTTAAAAGTCCCTAATGTTTGCTTCTCAGACCACTACACCTTCAAAGACATGCCTGTATATTGTTTGAGGTTTTCCACATCGGCGACAGGCACTGTAACTACTATACTAATCCCAGAGCTTCACAAGTAAATCGGCCTATTATTTCCGCGAATTTATTGCTTTTTACTATTTGAAATACAATTTTATGGTATTTATATTTAAACCACACACCAATGAGCATTTGCCGAATGGGTGAATTTTATCCCTGCTAAATGAAATAGGGGTCACCTAATTTTTTTTTGCAGTGTAACATTGTTGCCATGCTTATCTTCTGCCAAAGCTTTGACTTTGTCCACAGATCACATGGTTCTATGCTCATGTGTCTAGTTTTGGTCGGTGTAGTCACTAGAACAATATGTATGGGGGTTGAGAGGGGATTTTGAGGCTATTCTGGCTTCTTCAACAGTATGAGAATACCACAACTATAAAACGTTCGGTGGTGCTGATCAATATAATATCAGCTATGGGAACTAGTATGTCTGCACAATACCGTATTGCAGCAGGCGGGGAGCCATAGCAACAGGATTGCGGTCATTATATAGCTTCTTTATTGGTGCCTCCACTTTCTCAGGATGTATATATAGGAACCTGAAGAGTACGGACTCTCCTTCATAGGAGGAGGAGCTATATGTATGTCTCTCTGGAGAATCAGATGCTAAAGTAAGTTTTAGGACGTCCTTCAGAGGTGATGTTAACATAAAATTTGTGAAAGAGCACTGGTATTATATTCTCTGACATCGAAAACCATGACACAGCATTAGTACAGTATTCTGGACCAGATATTTTTAATTATATCCCTCATGTATAGTTTTTGCATTGCGATTGTACAGAGCACGAAAAAGGTATAGTTTCACTATAAATTTGAGAGGGTGAGAAAATTTACTATTCGGAGTGGTATAGTAAATTCCGGAATCCACTTTTTCCACCGATCACCGACATTTCTGCGATTGATATCTAAATTTCTAATACTAGTATTTGGAGAGCGACGAGCGTGCAAGTTTCTTCAGCCGGTATGCAGGGTGTTTTTGTTTCACATTGGACATTATTGATGTTGTTATCACTACTATACTCGTTACTATTATTATTATTACTGCTATTATAATGAGCATTGACATTAGTTTTACTGCTATTATTATTGTTATTATTATCATTATTACCCAATACTATTACAGTACTACTATTGTACCACTCCTGTATAATTTTACCCCCCCCCTTTCAATTTAGCGATTTTTAGCATCCCTAATATATTTGTCAGAACTTGACTTAAGATTAAATATCAAAACGCTATGTTACATGTACATACATTTAAAAGAACAAATAAATACTTTCATGATCCTCGATATATCTTTTTTTTTCTTCTTCTTCTGGTAATCCTTAAAGGACTATGTAGCCTATCACGAGGATTAACTAAAGTGGTGTGAGGAAGACAGGTGATATTTTTAGTGGGATAAGGGCATTAAATTCCTTAGGAGTAGTCCCTGGCAGTTCTCTGGACTGCCAGCATGCACTACATTTGCTGGAAGTCAGTTCCATTAACTTTGGGACAGAGTGTTGGGCAAATACCACCTTGTCTATGTCGCTTCTGGCTCGTTGCAACTGGAGGGTCATGCCATGATTCTTCCGTGTTCGTCATTTGTTAAAGGAAAATAGGGCTCTCAAGGGAAAGGCAGAGAGATTATTCCTATCTTGTGCACCATTCCCAGTGCAGTCACACTGCTGGTTCTCTTGTAGTTCCCATAGTGATGGATCCGGCGCTGGATGTTTCAAGACCCTGGATATCTGATATGTTGTAGGGATCCCAGACGCTGGAACAGTTCTCTAGATGAGGGCGGACTAGGGACTTGTACGAAAGAAGCCTGGGTATCAAACCTTCTGCATGGGACAACCTGCATAATAAAAAATAAAAAAAGAGAGGAGAAAGCAAATAAGTTAAAACTAGCTACACTGCATTAGATTTTTAAAAATAGTACCTCCCAACTTTCAGGTCTTACATTTTGGTTTTATTAACAAATGTTAGCCTTTAAAATGTCTATATGATAGGGCCTTTTTTGAAGGGTAGAGTAACGGTTTATATTTATTTCCCATTTTATTACAAGTAACTGTCAACAAAAAAATTCTTAAATTATTATTATTGTTAAACATTTGCTACATGCAATAACAGGCAGTACAGGTGTAGTTAGAAGTCTATTTATTATAAGTTGTTTATAAACATAGGTGTATATACTGTTCTGTTCCTAAATTTTGTGAGAAAAAGTTTGATAGATATTATTTAGTATTGAACACAAAAAATGCCTTTAGTAAGTCTTTCAATATCATGCTGAGTGAATATACTGGATTGTTTATTTAGCAACACCGTACTTTTTCACCCAAATAAAGCTAGAGAATAAATGAGAATTATAAGATATAATGCAACATGAGATGACAGTTCCCCCAAATATTGGTAATATGTTCAAGATGAGTGCAGTTCTCATGGGCCATACAACCTGATTATTTTCAAAGTTCATACAAATATACCTTACCAGAGTTCAACTTGGGTGTTCCTGATTAGACTACACCATAACATATGATGATCGGGTCCTGATACTCTCTGCTGCACTTCTGTAGCCATTATCTGCTTCTTGGACCCATAGAATCTACAATAAATATTGAATGACAAGAGAAACTTAGTAATGTTAAAGTTAGTATCAAAATCAGAGGCGGCGCTCCCGGGGGGGGGGGGGGGGCAGGGGGGGCACAGTGCCCTCCCACTTTTTCAAGTACCCTAAAAGTGCCCCTTTTTGCATAGGAAAAGTGTCCCTTTTACCTTGACAAGTGCCCCTTTTTACAGAGGAAAAGTGCCCCTTTTATTTTGAAAAGTGCCCCTATTCATTTTGAAAAGTGCCCCTTCCCCTTTCCACCTCTGATAAGTGCCCCTTTTATTTTGACACGTACCCCTTTTCCTTTGAAAAGTACCCATTTTCCTTTGCAATAAGTGTCCATTTTCCATTCTCATAAGTGCCTTTTTTAATCTCTAGTAAGTTCCCCTTTTTAGATACGAGAAGCGCCCCTTTTTCACTTTTGATAAGCGCCCCCTTCACCTCTGATAGTTGCCCTATTTAAATCTGAGAGGTTCCCTTTTTTTGCCTTGACAAGTGCCCCTTTTCCTTTGTAAAAAAGTGCCCCTTCCCCTTTTTAACTTGGATAAGCGCACCTTATATTTTCACATGTGCCCCATTTCCCTTTTAATAAGTGCCCATTTTGCTTATGATAAGAGCCCTTTTCCCTTCTCATAAATGCCCCTTTTCCTTTTCATCTATGAAAATAGTTCCTTTTCATTCTCATAAGTGCCCCTTTTCATCCCTTGTAAATGACCCTATTCAATTCTGAGAGATACTCGTTTTACTTTGACAAGTACCCCTTCCCCTCCTGATAAGTGTTCCCTTCATCTCTTATAAATGCCCCTTTTATTTTGACACGTCCCCCTTTTCCTTCCCAATAAATGCTCTTTTTTGTCCTTATAAGTGTCCCTTCTCTTTCTCATAATTACCCCTTTTCGTCTTTCATAAGTGCCCCGTTTATTTTAATATGTGCCTCTTTTTCCTTTTAATAAGAGCCACTTCCCCTTCTCATTACCCTTTTAACAATGATATGTGCCCAAATTCTTTTCTAATAAAGACCCTATCCCTTTTTCATAAATGCCCCTTTTCACTTCTTATAAATGCCCCCTATCAAAATCTAATGGGCGCCTCTTTTCCATCGACAAATGCCCATTTCCTTTTCATCCCTGGTGCATGCCTCTTTTTTTAGGTGTAAGAAGTGCCCCATTTTCACCTCTGATAATTAGCCTTTGTACTCTGACACGTGCTCCTTTTCTTTTCTAATAACTGTCTTAACCCTTTCGATAAGTGTCCCCTTTTCCTCTCATCATCAAACGTGCCCCTAATTTCAAGCGACTAAAAGCAATTCCCCCCAAGGCTCGCTCGCTACGCTCGCTCGTAGTTATAGATGTTATAATTATGTAACTAAAGCTATGGTCACAAATCAGAGCAGCGACCGACCGATCAGTAGCCTGCTCGGTCGCTGCTGGAATTTAGGCATCGCCCAGCGTTTAGGTCGGTGCCCGGGCGGCGACTGCCCAGGCACCGAGCGTATTTTGGGCGGCGAGTGAAAAGTGAGCAGGCGCCGCCCAAATTTTAACTCCGCGCTAAAACTTCAGCGGCGACCGAGCGATGCCCTAAAAACGAGAGGTGCCTGGGCGGCCGCTGCTCGGTGGCCGGGCAGCCGCCGGGCAGAATTGGTTAAAAACTCGCCGCTCGGCCGCCGAGCAGGCTACTTTTGGGTAATGTGACCGTAGCATTATCAAAGATCTTTTCAGTCTTCCGTTATGAGAATGTGCTTATATAACCCCATCAGGATTGGGTCATTCCTCTTTATAAGATGTATTTTTTTGCACTGCGACCTCATAAATCTTTAAAAAGAATTCTCGCTCGCTTTGCTCGCTCGCAAATGAATTTTTAGACCATCACACTCAACTGCAAAGATGATACGCAAAATCTTATATGATGTATAAATAAAAACAAATATTGAAATCATCCCCGATAATGTAATCACAATGTCTAAAAAATTGTATATTTTCCCTTTGAGATTTCCCTTTGAAGGTGCCATTTTTTTTCTCCAGAAAGTGCCCTTTTTTGTTGGTACCCCCCCCCCCCCCCCCACTTTGGAAGTCGCTCCGCCGCCTCTGATCAAAATGCATGTATCAGTTATCAGTTTATAGTTTTGTTCATGTCCTTTAGAGTTAGAAATACCCATGGATAATTATGTAGGGTTGGATTCAGAATTCTGAACAACAAAACACAAAAAGGGGGTGGCATATAGTCCTGATATTTTACTGTAAACAAAGTAAATATTAAGACATTAGTATTAAATACGCAAATAATATAAACCTTTTTTCTCTCTAAACATGTCTTTTTCCTCTAAATATTCCAAACAAGGCGCAGTGTCATAACTTAGAGCTCAATCAGGGGAACCTAGTTCTAACATGATACTGAGGTGTAGCCTACACTGTGGGCAAAGTTATAGCCGCGCCAGCTCAGGAAACGCAGTCACTTCTTGTGGTTATTGATGTTACTGAAGGAATTTGGATTTGTACGTATCTTTTTCTTATGCAAATGACTTTGGAAAATGTGCATAAAACTGCCGCTAAAATGACTGTGAAAGATTTAAAAGTTTGTTTTGTAATTTTAATGAAGAATTGTTGCAAGATTGCATAAATGTGTCATAAGTAATTTTTACTTTATTCAGAAGGTGCTTGTAGAAGAATAGCAAGAAGATATAGGATATTTTGTTTATAGTATTTTGATAGGTCCTTGTGTGTGGGCGCGGGAATTTGCCTGACATAGCAGTGAACGTAAGACACACATTGCATCTTGTCATGGGCTGATGATGTTGTGCGTGTGACGGGCTGTGTATTTAGCTGGGAACGCCTATAGTGTAAGTTTACACCTGAGTTTACCTTTGGAAGATTGAAATAACTTGTTTTCCTTTAAAGAGATTCAGTGACTTTGTCTCAGATTCTGAAACAAAAGCCTGGATTTAGCTCATGCTGCAATGATAATTATAAACTTGTAGGTCAGTCAGGAACCCATGACTTTTACAAGCCGATCGCCTGTCTGATTATCAGGATATTTATGATTGGAAATCGAAACCAAATTTTGCGGTTTCCTCACGGTATTCATAACACTACAGTCTATTGGGGAAAACGAGTGTGGTAAAAACCGGTCACTCAAAGATTTTTTACTTTTTTAAGGCACTTCTTGATCATTTTGAAGCGATTATTTCTTAGGAATATTACACCATATCACAAACACTGATAACACGTATGGCCGTGCATCTCAGATATAACGATGCCTTTATGGCATCGTTTAAGAAGAAGAAAACGGACTCAAGGTGAAATGCAAGAAATGTGAATTCTTCCGCCAAGAAGTCAAGTGCCTTGGACATTTAGTAGCAAGTGAAGGAGTCAGGGTAGATCCTGAAAAGGTGAATAAAGTTCAGGAGTAGCCACGAACCAAGAATGGCAAGGAAGTTAGCTCATTCTTAGGGTTAGTGTCTTATTATCGTCGTTTTATGGAAGGGTTCTCTTACATGGCTGGTCCTCTGCATAAGGTTGCCCCAGGGGCGTCGCCAAAGGGGGGGGGGGTGTGGGGGGTGCGACACCACCCACCTGTCAGGATAGTGTCGTTAAAATTTCGCTGCCGTCGGGAAAAAAGAGAAAAGGAGGAGGGGAAAAAGAGAGGGAAAGGGACAGAAAAGAAAAAAAAGAAAAGGAAAAGAAAGAGAGAAAGGAAAAGAAAGGAAAGAAAGGAAAAGAAAGAAAAGAAAAGAGAAGAAAGAAAGAGAAAAAAGAAAAAGAGGGAGGAGAGGAAAAAAAGGAAAAGAAAGAAAAGGAAGAAAAAAAAAAAGAGAGAAAAGGGAAACAAAAGAAACGGGGGTGAAAGATAGGAGAGAGGGGGGAGGTAAGAGCCTGAGAGAAGAGGAGTGGGAGTAAAAGAGAGAGGGGATCGTTGGGTGGAGTCGTCTCGTCGAGGGAGCAAGAAAGACACGGGTATATATGTTGCTGTGTCGGGTCAGCTGTGTCGGTATTCTTGCTCGATCCTCGTATACTATATCAGAGCAGAAGTTTGAAGTCGGTGAGATGTATATTGTCGGTCGGCCGACAAGTTTTTTTCCCCTACGAACTGTGACTTTTTATCCGCTGTGACGGCTTCGAGAGTGACTACAACTACAATACTTGTATTTTCTCGAAGTTTCACTTTCCTTTAATATCAGCTAAAGAAATCAGAGGTTTAAAATTTTCGGGGAAACTAACTTCAAACAAGGATTAAGAGTCAACAACGGTACTACGAATCGTCTTCATTTCTCTATATTTTGACAAAACGCCAAAAAAAACCGCGCTTCGCGCGGGAGAGGAAAACTTCGTTTTGTCGAGTCGAGAACGGTACAACGAATCGTCTTCTTTCTCTAATTATTTAAGGAAACGTCAAAGCTTCCGCGCCTCGCGCGAGAGAGGGGAACTGAATTCGGACAAATAGGGCTGATTAGAAAACGGTGCAACGAATCATCTTCTTTCTATAATAATTAAATCAAACGTCTAAGATTTTCGCGCTGCGCGGGAGGGGGGGAAGCAAGGATTAAGAGTCGAGCACGGTTCAAAGAATCGTCTACTTTCTCTAATAATTTAATGAAACGTCAAAACTTCCGCGCTTCGCGCGGGAGGAGGAGAACTGAATTCAGCTAAGGATTAAGAGTCGAGAACAGTACAGCAAATCGTCTGCTTTTTCTCATAATTTAATGAAACGTCTAAACTTCCGCGCCTTGCGCGGAAGGGGGAGAAACTAAATTCAGACAAGGATTAAGAGTCGAGCACGGTTCAACGAATCGTCTACTTTCTCAAAACTTCCGCGCTTCGCGCGGGAGGGGGAGAAACTGAATTCAGACAAGAATTTACAGTCGAGAACGGTACAATAAATCGTATTCTTTTCCTAATAATTTAAGGAAACGTCAAAGCTTCCGCGCTTTGCGCGGAAGGGAGAGAAACTGAATTAAGACAAGGATTAAGAGTCTAGAAAATGTACAGCAAATCGTCTACTTTCTCTAATAATTAAATGAAACGTCAAAACTTCAGCGCTTCGCGCTGGAGGGGGGAGAAGCTGAATTCAGACAAGCATTGACAGTCGAGAACGGTACAGCAAATCGTCTTCTTTTTATAATAGTTTAATAAACGTTTAAGGTTTCGAGCTTCGCGCGAGGCGGCCTATCACCCACAAACCCCAATGATGAGCGCGCTTCGCGCTCTCTTTAAGTGATTCGCTTGCTCACTACCGCCCCTCCCTAAAATAAGATCCTACCTCCGCGCCTGCATTAAAATATGTAGCTATGATGCTGACTAAGTTGCCGAAATAATTTGTATATTTATGTCGTCGAGGAAAAAAACCGCGCTTCGCGCGGGAGAGGAAAACTTCGTTTTGACGAGTCGAGAACGGTACAACGAATCGTCTTCTTTCTCTAATTATTTAAGGAAACGTCAAAGCTTCCGCGCCTCGCGCGAGAGAGGGGAACTGAATTCGGACAAATAGGGCTGATTAGAAAACGGTGCAACGAATCATCTTCTTTCTATAATAATTAAATCAAACGTCTAAGATTTTCGCGCTTCGCGCGGGAGGGGGGGAAGCAAGGATTAAGAGTAAAAAACGGTACAACGAATCGTCTGCTTATTCTAATAATTTAAGAAAACGTCAAAGCTTCCGCGCTTCGCGCTAAAGGGGGACACTGAATTCAGACAATTAGGGCTTATTAAAAGTCGAAAACGGTACAACGAATCGTCTTCTTTCTCTAATAATTTAGTGAAACGTTAAAACTTCCGCGCTTCGCACGGGAAGGGGAAACTTTATTCAGACAAGGATTAAGAGTCGAGCACGGTTCAAAGAATCGTCTACTTTCTCTAATAATTTAATGAAACGTCAAAACTTCCGCGCTTCGCGCGGGAGGAGGAGAACTGAATTCAGCTAAGGATTAAGAGTCGAGAACAGTACAGCAAATCGTCTGCTTTTTCTCATAATTTAATAAAACGTCAAAGCTTCCGCGCCTTGCGCGGAAGGGGGAGAAACTAAATTCAGACAAGGATTAAGAGTCGAGCACGGTTCAACGAATCGTCTACTTTCTCAAAACTTCCGCGCTTCGCGCGGGAGGGGGAGAAACTGAATTCAGACAAGAATTTACAGTCGAGAACGGTACAATAAATCGTATTCTTTTCCTAATAATTTAAGGAAACGTCAAAGCTTCCGCGCTTTGCGCGGAAGGGGGAGAAACTGAATTAAGACAAGGATTAAGAGTCGAGAAATGTACAGCAAATCGTCTACTTTCTCTAATAATTAAATGAAACGTCAAAACTTCAGCGCTTCGCGCTGGAGGGGGGAGAAGCTGAATTCAGACAAGCATTGACAGTCGAGAACGGTACAGCAAATCGTCTTCTTCTTTTTATAATAGTTTAATAAACGTCTAAGGTTTCGAGCTTCGCGCGAGGCGGCCTATCACCCACAACCCCCAATGATGAGCGCGCTTCGCGCTCTCTTTAAGTGATTCGCTTGCTCACTACCGCCCCTCCCTAAAATAAGATCCTAGCTCCGCGCCTGCATTAAAATATGTAGCTATGATGCTGACTAAGTTGCCGAAATAATTTGTATATTTATGTCGTCGAGGAAAATGACCATTTGCACATACGCAAGTACTATAGATAGTCCATAAGAAAAACAATTTAGCCTTCGGCCCCGGGTTTATAGGGTTAAATTGGTAGATATTGGAAATTTAATTTTGTCCGTAACTGGTGGTTAGTTGTGTCGGTAATCGTTGGCCTCTACACCCCCCCCCCCCCCCACTGAAAAAAGGTCTAGCGACGCCCCTGGGTTGCCCTGAAAGGAAATAGCAGCAAGACAGAGTTTGAGTGGGGACAATAACAAGAAGATGCAACTTACTAGTGCCCCAGTGCTTACCTACCCCCAGTTTGACAAGGACTTCATCTTGGTGACGGATGCTTCCATGAAAGGCTTAGGGGCATGCTTACTTCAGAGAGGAGATGATGGTCGACCCATCCTATTGCATACGCAAGTAGGAGTTTGCGGGAGCAGAGAAGAACTATACAGACTTGAGCAGTTTCAAACTTGAACTACTTGCCCTTAAATTGGCTGTTACAGAAAATTTTGCACACTATCTCATGGGAGCTCATTGCACTGTGTTGACAGGTATCAACCCTTTGGCAAATTTAAGCTCAGCGAAGTTAGAAGTTGACACGGTATCGATAATATCAAGGTGTCTTGTATAGAGAGATAGATGTGATTATTGGCAAGGTACGACATCTGTTTGTACCCCAAGTGTTGAGAGAAACCATGCTGAATTTTACTCATGACAGATGGGGGCACCAAGGAGCGGACAGAACAGTGCAGGAACTGAGGGACAGATGCTATTGGCCAGGAATGATTGGGGAGGTAAGACTTTACATCAAGAAGTGTTACAGATGTACTATGTCAAAGGTACCTCGCCTATGTATGGCACGTATTTAGGGAAATAAATAAATATATGCAATACTTTTAAAAGATATATTTCACTCAAATGTATATTTTTAACACTTTCAGAAACTTTCAGAAACTAGTTGACAAGTTTTATTTGACAACAAATTTATTTGACCTATCTTATTTGACAGTCTTTTCGACCAAAACATTTATTTGACAAAAATGTTATTCGACATAAATTTTATGTGACACATTTTATTTGACAAGTCGACATAAAAAAATTTTGACACAGTTTATTTGACAAAAAAATTATTTGACAAAATTATTCGACAAAATATTCATTTGACAAGAATTTTATTCGACACAAAATATTTTTGACAAAAATTTTATTTGACAAATCGTTCGTCAAAAATTGTATTAGACAAGATTTTATTCGACACACATTTTATTTGAAAAAAAAATTATTGCCAAAATTTAATTTGACAAGTATTGTTTTGTTCTACAAAAATATTATTCCAAAGAATTATTTTACTTTTTATTCGACAATAAAGTTATTCAACCAAAAAGATGTATTCAACAAAGAAGCTATTCGGCGTTCCATACATAAGCATGCCACGAAAAAGTTATTCGTCAAAAAGATTATTTGTTAATACCCCCTTCACAAACACGGATTTTCTTACGATTCCTTACGGATCGCACAAATTCACGGATCTTTTACGGATTCTTACGATTAGGCCACTTTTACGACCGATTTAAGAGTTGTTACGAGTTATTACGAGCTATTACGATATACTTACGGTAGAATTCCACGATTTGTTACAAGTTGTCACGGATAACTACGAGCAACTTACGTGTTACTAATGACCTGTTAACGTGTTGTTACGAATAGTTACGAGTTAGTTACGAGTATTTACGAGTCCTTACGATTTTTAACCAAAAAATAACAACAGAAAATGAAGTGTTCAAATTTGCAGCTTTTATACCTTTCCCCAAAAATGTAAACGATATTTGTTAAGTACTCGTAACTACACGTAAAGTGCTTGCAATAATTCGTAACAATCAGTAAAGCCATTGTAACACGACCTCAATGAAATCGTAAACAACACGTAAGCACTCGTAATAATCCGTAAATAATCCGTAAGTAATCCGTAAATAATCCGTAAACAAATCGTAAACCAACCGTAACAAATCGTTAAAGAAATCTTTACGATTCATTCATTTTTCCCTTTCCCTTTTTTGTTGCCGTCAGAAGTGGTGCATTTGCAATCAGCATATGCCACCAAATAAAGAAATATTGCTAATTGTATTTTTTAACATCTTTCCTTAACACTTACAATAAACAAATACTTAGGCATCCGGATAGGATCGGCGACCCTGGAACGTATCGGCGGACAGATGATTTCAGTCGATTTGTTCCTGGGGGAACGAGGTATAGTACTAATCGCATGCGAAGCCAGCTCGGCTGCTGTACGTGAGGACATATCCACTCAAGGCGCGAGAAGCAGTAGACAGCAGTATTTCAGCTTCACGTGGGATATATCGTGAGTTTCTTTTATATATGTTTTATCTATATAATTCTATGTCTGGAATCTACAAAATCATTGTCTACATGCAGTACAGCCTAATATTACGTTAATTGATAGTATATTTACTCACTGACACTGTTAATATCTAATCAGGCTTGTTCTTGTTAATTTTTGATGGGGGCGGGGGGGGGGGGGTGGTAACCGCGGCAGGACAAGGCATAGACAGAAATATCCATTATTTAATAAAACTGACTTCTGTCAACCTTCCCGATACACAGACGATACCGTTTGTCGCAGGCAAAGGGTTGGGGTTGGAAGGCGTGGTTAATTGCTACGTCATAATTATGATATAATTGTCAATACATAACTATTGACCTCAAGGAGAAAACAGTGTTAACACGGTTGAGGCTTCCGTGTGTTAATAAAACATTATTTCATTCTCATTAATATGTAAAGATTTATACAAATATCCATGTTTTTAAATTCTCATTTTCATCATAACTAAGGTCAATAATGCACAATGTTGATTAAAATTGTTAATGTACCTTGATAGTGGGCCTATATCAGATTAGATAGCTGCGATCTGTGTTAATAAAACATTATTTCATTCTCATTAATATGTAAAGATTTATACAAATATCCATGTTTTTAAATTCTCATTTTCATCAAAACTAAGGTCAATAATGCACAATGTTGATTAAAATTGTTAATGTACCTTGATAGTGGGCCTATATCAGATTAGATAGCTGTGATCTGAAGTTTTTTTCATAGTACACAATCCCCAAACGTCTTTGCAGCTCTTATTTGTTTCTACCCCCCCCCCCTTTTTTTTCTCTCTCTCTCTCTCTCTCTCACTCACTTTTTGCCTTTTGTCCCTCTTTTCTTTCCTTTTCTTTCTCGCATCGCTCTAGCTGTTTCTCTCTTCCTCTTTTTTATCGGAGGAATTTGCAGTATTGTTACTCATATCAGTTTGCTATTTATTTATGAATGCATTAATGATGTGAATCTGAATAATATTCTTGTTGTAAACTGTCGGCTGAGAGCTGAACAGTGTCGACCCATTCTTGTTTAACTCTTAGCTCTCTTAGCTCTCAGCATACAATATTATATTTATGCCTATGTTATATTGTAAGTAACACCGATGTGAAACAAATTTCTGCATAATCACGGACAATGAAACTTAAATCTTGAAACACGTACATGTATATTATATATATATTATTGACGACTAAGCATGTTAAATTATTTCTTTGATTTTTGTTCAATAATGAAAATCTTTATAATGTTTTATTGCTGATAAAAGCAAGTTACTGCCAAATTATCTGACATGGTCGCCATATAACGCAAACA
This sequence comes from Strongylocentrotus droebachiensis, assembly GCA_035222895.1. NCBI lineage: Eukaryota > Metazoa > Echinodermata > Echinoidea > Camarodonta > Strongylocentrotidae > Strongylocentrotus > Strongylocentrotus droebachiensis. Next base: position 7,850 of record JAVYIG010005625.1, on the reverse strand, counting down.
ATTGTGTCATAATATCTATTCGTATGAATAAAAAAAGTGATGATCATCAAGTTTAAAGTCTGATGCTTTTATGGCGTCTTCTTGCAACCCAAACAAAATTAAATATCTGGAGAGTAGTATCTGTAGTTTGTATGTGTGTGGGTACGTGTATATCTCTAACATATGGCTCCGAATAGTGTCATTGGACAACGACCCCTATCGTCAGAGTCCAGCAGCCTAAATGTTAGCCTACACTGTAAACAAATAATAGTCGAAATAACTCAATAAAATTGAGGAAAAGAATTGCCTTATTTTTATTAAGTAAATATTACCTACGGCATCTTAAGTAGAATTTACTTATTTTGCTGAATAAATTTTTACTCAGTTAAATCGAGTTACATTAACGTAAATAATTTAAGTATTGTAATCATTTTAGATAATTAAAAAAAAGCTATGATAGGATTACATATTGCACGATTTGGTACCCATCTAATCTAACAAGTAACATCCACTAATCATTCACTACTTCTATTTAAGATTTAACCGTATATATATATCTACCACCATCACAAACTATTACATACGCTTCAATTCGACACATATTGAAAGGCTCCAAATTTTATATATACTTGATCGTAGCATCTTAAAAGGAAAATTGGTTGACAATTTCCTGAAATATCAAGTTTTGATTTGTTTTGAACTGGGTAACAATTACAAATTGTCTTGTCTTTGCTTAGCCATGTTAAATGAATTAGTAAATGTTTTAAAGTCCTTAAATTTTCATTCAACCACAAAAAAGAATTGTTTTATTTAAAAAAGAGTTTAATTTGGTCTTAATGAATATTCATAAATTGTGTAAATATTTCTATTACGCACTGCATCGGTCCTTACTTTAAAAAGATAAGAATAATCAACATAAATTGTTTGAGTAATACGTATAATTTCTGATTTTGAGTTAAAATTACTAAATTAATACAAGCTGAAATTACTTAAAGTTCTTATGTATTTGATTTTACTTAAATATTCCACGTATGTTCTACTAAATTGAAAGTTTGAGTTAGCAAGACTTAAATTTAGTGCGTAAGTGGCAAAACTAATGTTTTCAAGTAAATTCTACATGGAAAAAATACGTAAAAATTACCAATGAACAAATTCTTTTTTACAGTGTATGGACTTTTACCCCCAAAAATAGTTAAAAATTGACTTTTGAAAGTTCACCCACAGTAATTTGATCAAAATATGTCGCCAGCTCGCTTACAATTACTCTTTCAATCAAGAACCTTTCTCGTCATCGAAGCCACTATGCAGTGCGTCCCAGAAAAAACGAAACCGAGAATTATCGATGTTTTATCATAACTTAATCACATTTGTAATTAATAAATGACACATATTTGGAAAGCTTAGATCCTCCTCTTTCATATGATGCATATTTCACGCATGAGTGATTAAAATCAATTTGAAGAGAGGAAACTGAAAAGTCGTTTGGCGGGCGGTATCTGAATTTCAAAGAGAAAATCACATTTCTAGAAAGTTGAGTTTCTACCCTTTCATATGACACCTCAATCAGGAAAAATGAGCAAGGAATGACAAAGTTTTGTTTGTTTAAAGTAGCCCTTATATTTTCATAATTTTAGTAAACAAATTCGTTTTCACTGGCTGCCTGCCGTAGCAAAAAGCAGAATTGACAAAAGACTTAAAGAGAAGGTTGAGTTCTGGGAAGAGGTGAAAAATAATTTGTGAACTTTATCATTCTTATTATGCAAGTGTGGAAGAACAACCGATAAGACATGTTCCCTGAAAAGCATGGCTCTTCAAATGCCTTCATATTCTAAATTTGTCATGTAACATGTAAAACTCGGGTGGCCGGTTTTTTACGCCACGTGTTCGTGCAGTCCCATATACATCTTTCTGTGTACAGTGTTTGTAACTTTACCAAGACTTGGCCAAATTTCTTATCATTTTGATGATTCCAGAACCTTGCAATACACACAAATTCTTATACGCTAGATGATCAACCTTTTCTGGTCGATTCCACACCGTTTCTTTCAGAATGCAATCGCATGACCAGAACTCAACTTCATCTTTAACTCCCTTTCGTTGACAATCAGCTATGCATGAAGTCTTTCGCCTACGGCTGATTGTCAACGAAACGGAGTTTAGTCTTTTGTTAATTTCGTTTGTTGATACGGCAGGCAGCCAGTGAAAACAAATTCGTTTAATCAAATTATGGAAATGCAAGCACTACTTTAAACAAGCAGAAGAAACAGAAGACATTTTTTTTTTTTTTTTTGGTCTCGAAATTTGAAAATTTGACATTTTGTTTCGTTGGGGGGGGGGGGGTAAGGTCGCCTTTTTTAGGTCAGCCATTGGCATAATTTTTTTTAATTTTTTTAAAAATTAAAACAAAATCAAAATCAAAATCAAAAGGGAGGGGGGGGGGGTTAACCCCCCCCCCCCCCCCCCCCCTCCTGCGTACGCGCCTGCAAGACTATATCATTTTATAACTTCCGGAGCCTATCACCTACAAAGCATTGCTTTCTCTTTAGGCACCATTATATTTCTTCCTTTATTTAACTTAGTCTTATGTATTATTCTTTTCGTTTGTATTAAATGCATCCAAAAAAATGATTACAAGAATGTAACATGCCAAATGTAATGATGTATTATACAACATGTGGAATATGAAAATAAACTGAAACTGAAACTGATATATCACGTTAGTATAACATCTATAACGTAACAAACTGTGAGCTTTACATTGCTCGAGAGGAGGAGGTGGGAGTAAACGTTTATGCTCAGTTTTGAAGGCAATGAGCGATTTGAAACGCTCATCGTAATCGCAGTTCCACGGTGGACTGTTTATGCTCACTTCTCTGGCTCCATCAGGCAATTCTGGCTGGGTGGCCTTGCAGTTGGATTCGCAAACCTGCACTGCGCATGCTACGTAGACCCACTAGAGGTCAGTGCGTTGACCCTATTTAAACGCGTTTACAAATGATTGTGCGTTTATGCTTCCCAGAATCGCCGATCGTAAACGCACCTTTTTGTGAGTTTACGATCGGCGATTACGATCGCCATTTTTCGGTGATTCTACAAAAATGAGAAAAGACGCAACCGTGTTTTGAACTAAACGCGTAACAGATGCCTCATTCTGGCCCGAAAAAGCTGAGCATAAACGTACCCTAAGAGAGAGAGAGAGAGAGAGGGGGGGTTGTTGGTGGAGTCGTCTCGTCGAGAGAGCAAGAAAGATACGCATAGATATGTTGCTGTGTCGGTATTCTCGTTCGATCCTCATATACTATATCAATGCAGAAGTTTGAACTCGGTGAGATGTATATAATGTCGGTCGGCCGGGGGGGAAGAGCACTTTTTTTGCACAAAAAAAAAATGAGGGGGGGGGAGGGGGGTAACAGAAGGTGATAGAAGGAAGAACAAAGAATAACATACAAGGAAAGACAGAAAGTGAAAATGATAGAATTAGGAAAACAAAGAATTACATAAGAGCCATCTCTTATGATAGAAGAAAGAAACAAAAAATAACATAAGGAAAGACAGAAAGAGAAAATGATAAAGTTTAGATGATGGAAAAGAAGGTGATAGAAGGAATAAGCAAAGAATGACATAAGAAAAGACAGAAAGAGAAGGTGATAGGAGGAAGAACAAAGAATAAAATAAGGAAAGACAGAAAGAGAAGGTGATATAAGGAAGAAATAAAGAATAACATAAGGAAGGACAGAAATAGAAAGTGATAGAATGATTAAAACAAAGCATAACATAAAAGAAGGGACAAAATACGTTAGTAAACAAAAGCTAAAACCAGTTTGAAATGTTAAAGTGTAGAGAAAGGCCAAATTTTGGAAAGTCATCTTGATTCAAGGTTATAATGTTTGAAAGGGGGTACTCCCCGCCCCACAATGTTGACGACGACTACAATTACTTCTCCTTCTCTTCGACAGGATCCATAAGTTAGAATGTCCTGCCTATTTATAACGCAATAGTATTAACAATGTTTCTGCTTTCCATTTACAAACTGTTCAGTTTAATTTTGGCCGTTACAAGAAGTGGGTTATAGATGTATACTGCTCATGTACCTGTTACAGCTCATTTTAAGTATGTTATTACCAAAGAAAAAAAGATGTCAGTCAGTCACCCAATAGTGTCCGACAGTAAAGTATAGAAGGTCAACGGGTTTCCTTGCATAATTTGAATACTAGGCCACTGCTAATGTTAAAATTTCACAGATAGGACATACATGACATATAGTCATAATTCCTGCAAAGTTCTACAGAACTTGACGTTGGCTGCAAAAGGGACATAGTATCTTTAAGAAAAATACATATCACAATTTTTTCTGCAAATTCTACACTCCTTTCTTGCAATACTTTATCTTCGTCAGACCTTTAATCTCGACACTATGGAAGATTCGACCATGATGCCGACGACGATGATGAACTGGACGATGAACACGACGGGGAACGAAACCTTGATTGAACCATACACTGGTCCGGATCTTAAGCTCGCGACCAAGGTGATCCACATGATCATCCTGATCTTTCTCATGATCTCCATGGGATGTACTCTCAACTACAAGGATTTTAGAAAGACGGTTAGTAGTACAGGTTTTTAGCTTTGTGTGTGGTCGGGTATAGGGAGGTGTGGGTGTGGGAAGGTGCACGCGCGCAAGAATGTGCGGGAAAAGCGAAGGGCGCGTCGTATATTATGCGCGTTGTCACTGCAGTGCTGTACATAATATGTATGCGTGTTTAGTCGTTCCTTAAAAAAATGTAAATTCACTATTTGAATAATAGGAGATGTTTGATATGACGCCATCACGCCATGTCTTTGGGGTAGTTTTCACTAGTTTTATCTATGTCGATTTCTTGCCGTTAGCGGGGGGGGGGGGGGGGGCGAAAATATTAGAAAAGCTCCCGCCTCTGGGATCCCAACCCTTGTTTATTGGTACCCTTATTTGTATTATTTTTAATTTTAATAAGGCGGTGTCACACAGAAAAATCCCTTAAAAAAATCCTTTGAAAAATCCTTTCAAGGGAGAATTTTCTTGCTTCGTTAGAGGATTTTTAATGGAATAATTGGTGACAGACAGCAATTAAGAGGATAACTCAAATCCGGATAACTAAAATCCGGATTTTTGGCCTCTGTGTGCCACCGCCTATTGTACTATTAGTAGTAGTAGTATTAGTAGGGGGTGGTAGTAGTATTGGTGAAGGCAGTATGATGATGATGATTATTATAAATATTATTATTATTATCATCATCAACGTTGTTGTCATAATTTGATATCACAGATCCGTCGTCCAACTGGTTTCTTCATTGGTATGTTATGCCAGTTCGTCCTTATGCCCCTGATTGGCTTCTGTATTGCACTAGCCTTTCAACTACCTTCAGCGGGGGCTCTATCCCTTCTAATCCTTGCCTGCTGCCCCGGTGGCACCCTCTCTAATCTCTACACCTACTGGGTCGATGGAGATGTCTGCCTCAGGTAAGTGGATTAACGTAGATTTATGTAGGGAAATCTGGAATATTACATGCAGATAATGGTGTGCTGGATTAAAGCCCCCCCCCCCTCCTCAAAAAAGAGTAGTTGTTAAACAAAATAGAGTTTCTGAATAGTTCAGAAAATACTTCCGCATCAAACTATATGCGACAATTATTATGCAAGCGACTTGATTGCGCCGCATTTCGTAAGATTGTTATGAAATCTTTAATCAAATTAATAGTGACTTCTCCTGTTATTTCAGATGTATGTAAATTTTGATTATCACCTGAATGAATTGCGACAGATTTGTTCAAGGACTCTTGACAAAAATAATCCATTCCCCTACTCAGATTTCTTCAAATAGATTTTTAAAAAAACATGTTTTTATTAATAATGGGTCGTAGAATGTCTACTCAAAATCAGTAAAATGATAATAATGGCAAATTAGCGAAATGTATCGAAAGCACAAACAGACGTAATCATGCAAGGAGACGCTTAACCATAGTCCAACTGACCTACTGGCTAAATAATACATGCACATAAGTCATATTTACTTTGGACATATCCGACTTAAACAGTGCCATTGTCGGTTCCACGCTCAAAAGATATGTCCATAAAATTGCGCCGTTTCAAGGTTTAAAATTATTTTAAAAAAGGTTCCTACCATTGGAGCATGATATCCCTCCCACACCCCTTCCTCTTCGCAACCTTTCCACTCTGTAACGCGCCACTGATAAAAAGGGCACGTAAAAGTGACCCATCTTACAAAGAAATAACACCTTCTGATGTAAAATTCGATTTTTTTTTCATCTGATGTTCCCTCTAATTATATCAGTGATGACAAAAAAGGGTTTCTTTTCAAGGTCTTCATTATTTTGATTGTGTGCGCTCAGACACACACTATAGGAACAAGATGAAGTAAAATCAAAGAAATATATCACGACCCCTTCACGACGTACAGAAAAAGAAGAGATTAGAAAAGTAAAAGGCAAAGATATCGAATGTATCGTGAGTTTTGATCTAGCAACTTCTCTGAAAGTGACCGATATTTTCATTCTAATGTGCCTTTCAGACGAGAGTGACAGCCCCCCATGACCAACATTGTCGATCTCATTGACTGATAGATGTTGGACGACGCGACGATCTCATGTTTGTTCCTTAATCTACATGAAAAGAACTTACTCATGCACGCTATGTAACGATTCATGTTCGATTCCGAAACGTTTTTAAATGATAAATTGGAAAAAATAAATAAACTTTCTACCTCAGTCACGAGGTATTTTTTAATGTGAAGAAGCAGATAAAAATTTATTTCTAAGGAAAACATTATTTCAAAAAGAAACATTTTCATTACTTGCTCCTAACACGTTTGTCTTTGTTTATTACAAGTTTTGTCCCTATACTCTGATGTTCGCCATTTCTTATAATGAATTTAAAGATAAGGCGAATAGGATGAATATGTCTAAACACCCCCCCCTTTTTTTTTCTCAAAAGCGTGTGCATGACAGCAGCTTCGACAGCGGTTGCTATCGGAATGATGCCCCTCAATCTCTTCATCTATAGCCGTGTGTGGACCGACGACAAGGCGGTCATTCCCTATGTCAACATCGTTACAACTCTGGTCATCATCCTCATCCCCGTCGCTTTCGGAGTATTCCTGAATTGGTGGAAGAAATCACTGACCAAGCATTTTACTAGGGTGAGGGATAGGACTTTGCCAGTAACCTGCGGCAGATTTTTCACACGAGCGGTCCAAGAACATTATGTTTGGGGAGATGGGGCTTCTTTCTTTTCTTTTTTCTTTGTCTTTTTTTCATTATAATTATTGGGGGCGTGAAGAAATTGGAGGGGCTTGAGCCCCCAAGCCCCCTCAAGAATCGCTACTGATTGATCCACTCAGAATAGTGACCTTGCCAGGATTTCTTCAGAGGAGGGCATGGGCCGGGGGAGGGGGTACTCACAATGTTAAGCCATACGGGGGTGTGCCGTTTCTAATAGGTCATTTTTTTCACAAACAAATCCCTTAACATGGGTCCCATTTATAACAAAAATATCCCTAACATGGGGTCCGTGTAAATTTTCAGGTGTTTGCATGGCAAACATCCGGAAAATGTTTTTAAAAAAATGGGCTTCCATTCGAAGAAAAAAAAATCCCCAAATGACCCTTAAAAATGGGTAGAGGTTTCGAGGCTTGAGCGGCACAACCCCCGTCCAAACCAAATTTGATAACGAACCCCCCCCCCCCCCCCCCTCCGGGGGGGGGGGAGGGGGTGCGTGGGAAGTATGTGTTAATTCCTATTCGGTTTGTAAATCATGTAAATGGTCTGGCCATTCTTCTGTTATTGAAGAGATGAGTAAGTAACTACACTGGAAG
>JAVYIG010005624.1:0-133117 GCA_035222895.1 Strongylocentrotus droebachiensis | reverse complement strand
GGTAGCAACAACTCCCATCTTTTAATGTCTTTTGGTATGACGCGGCCGGGGTTCGAACCCACGACCTCCTGGTCGTGAGGCGGACGCTCTGCCACAATATGGACATAAAAGATCGCAAATGACACCAAGATGACGTGCGAGATGGAGCCAGTATGAAAGTTTTACACTATTTTTCCTACTGCAGGGGTATTTTCACAACAGGAACAAGTATAGTTGGAGGAGGTGTAAAAGCTCCACGTATCAGAACAAAAAATCTTATCAGGTAAGTCAGAAAATTGAACCTTGCAACAACAAAAGAATTTACTCATGTTTCACTCACTTTCTAATGTTGTATTTCATGTGATCACTAAAAGATTTCACGCGCTTGTTCTTAGCGCTGCACATGTTTGTTATTAAAACACCTATAAGTTGAGATAGGGCGCTACCGTTGACATGTACATGTACATGTACATGTAAGGGCTGCTCAGGGCAACCATGTTAGTGGCTTTAGTAGACTTGTGAGAGGACCATGCAATTATATATATAATGGACAAAACTCATCAATGTGAGGGATAGTCGATTGATGAATTTGAATAACTTTGAATGAGATTTGTATCAATTTAAAAAGAAATTGATATACATGTACATGAACATGTACATGTAGCTACACTCATGCTTGTTTGAAATGTGATGCCCATAGCAAGGGAAGGACGTTACCTATAACTCAACTTGAAACAGGAAGTGATTGATATGCGACACAGGAAGGACTAGGTATAGCGATTGCTCATTCAATGACAACATTGATTGAAATCAATCCACCAAGTGTTCGGATTGAAATTTTGTTAAAAGTATAACTAATGCATAATTCAATTCAATTCAATTCAAATTTTATTGTACAATTATTGGAAATTTGTTTTGTTTGCATGTCGATTCAAAATTACAGATTATAAACATCAGTAAGATACAAATGGATACAGAATATTACATTTGACTTGAACATAGATAACACAGAATGTGATTAATTAATTAATTAAGGCATGATCTTTATGTACTCTATATACATAAATTGGGATGGTTAGAAACCCGTTTCTAACATTTATAGTTAGTTGGCTCGGATGCCAGATAAATCTAGTGGACTGAGTACCGGTATACAAATAATGGAGAATATTTATTACTAAATAAGTCGTCCAAAAATATGTGTTATTTGATTGCTCATTTTCATGCCATGTTTGTTTATATAATAGAAAACCAGATGTGAATTATGATGTACTGTATATGAAAGGGAAAAAGTATAAAAACATATGAAAATATGATTTATACTGAGTACTACCAGTACTTGTTTAGGAGAGAATATACATGTACACATACAAATGTCAGCAAAATAAATGTAAATTTTTAAGCAGAAATATCTCACTTGCTTTTAAATCAAGTTGTTACTTACAATGTACAGTGTTAGCATGACAGAAGGTATGTTTTGATGCATTTGTTTCGTTTGCAAAAAAAAAAAATAGATTATGTGAAACTGCGTGGAAGTTATTGGGAAAGGTATACATGTACATGTAGATCAAGACTTAATTTTGTATTATGAGGTTTTGAAATTATATAAATGATAAATTTATTCAAACTTCATCAAGCCTGGCATGTACATTGTAGATGTTGATTTATGGGACCACACACATACATGTACATGTATATGACATCAGAATGCCAACTATCTGTAGTAATACATGGAATATCAGCATCCCTGTTCATGTGACTCTGTATTACCACTTCCTTTCATGTACATTTGAAAAACAAATGAGAAAGCCCATGAATTATTTGTCACATTTACCAGAACTCAACCTTCACTTAAAAATTTAAACTACAGTGTTGACTTAATTTTTCTGTGTCATTATTCAATGCAGCATTATTTTCTGTGAAGCTGTGGCCATCTACGGAATCATCATGGCCATCGTCCTCTCGGGTCTGGTCAAGGATTTTGGAACCGCGCCACTTTCAAAAGAAACGATGGCTGCTAATTATCTAGCAGGTAAGAATGTGCAGTTGGTCTCCTGGCTTACCGTATGTGTCAAATCTGTGGATGAACATATTTCACTCGGTTTGGACCGAGGATAAACAAGTTCCTGGCGAGAACCTTGCTACATTTTAATTGATATAGATAAATTTATAGTGCAGCTACTATATAAATATACTCTACTGCTATGTGATGAAAACAAAAATAAATGCTACTTCACAGACACAAAATCAATAAAAAAAAAATCAAAAGCTCCTGAAAACAGCAACAGATGAGGCTTTTCTTATGTCTAAGCGTAGGTTATTCCAAAGCTTTGGAGACTCGCTGCTGAAAGTGCAAGAGTTACTTCAATTTGTTTTTGTGTGAGGCAGATTTACATGTAGAAGCAGCTTGTCCTGTGTACTTTGTAAGTTATGTGCATTTGGATGTGATTAAAAAGATAATAATTCAGACAAATAATTTGGGGCTTATCTGTATCACTATTCACATTTAATTTATGTTTATGTTTATATTCAAGGAGCTCATACTATGAACTATCATTCCTTGATGATAGGGGAAGAACAATATGTGTCCAAGTGCCCAGAATCAAGTCACTTGTTTCACTTATTCTATCAATGATTTATCAGATACTTTAATATTCAGTGGACAGTTATTTATTACAGTGCATAGGTTTCAGGTAGTATTCTATCCCAGTGTGAGCTTTTTCTTCACATTTTTGTCCAAGTTGAAAATTGAGATTTGTGGCTGACTGTATCTTCTGTAGGGAGACAGAACCAGGGCCCTGTTTCATAAATTATGTTAACAATAACAAGTTACAAGAAGTTTTAAAGACCGTCACCACTACTGGGCAAGAAGGGATTAGACCACACAGCGAGCCATCGAGGTCACTGTGACAGGTGGCTATCTCATTAACTCAGCTCTCATTTAACATAAGAAAAAGAGGATCATGGGGGACCAACAGGCACCGATTGGGGAAGTTTTCTATATAGAGGGAGCAAGTAGCTACAAGTATGGCAGTGTGCCTTTAAAAGCTACTGAAAATCATAATTTTTATGAAACGGGGCCCCAGAAATATCTCACATTCTTAAACAAACAAATGAAAAGGGAAATCAGAATTCTTGTTTTGAAACGCTCTACTGGCTCTTATTTAACATGTCCATGTACTCCATTACATGTAATCAACAACCATTAGATATCACTATGTAAAGGATATATTGGTGACTATGATATCTTCTTTTAAAACTCTTCTTTAGGTTATGCCATCTTTGGTGCTGGTTTGACTGTGGGCTTTACCAATCTAGCCTGTGGTATCTGTGTGGGCATTGTGGGTAGCGGAGCGGCCCTAGCTGATGCCCAGAATGCTAGTCTCTTTGTGAAGGTCCTCATCGTTGAGATCTTTGGAAGCGCTATTGGACTGTTTGGCGTCATCGTCGGTATTTTACAGGTAAGTTGCTTCAATTCTTATTCCTGCATGAGAGTTGCATCTGATTTTAATACTAGGTGCTGCAACCCCAAGAAATATATATCATGTTACCTGAAGTAGGATTGTTATTTATGGCAACATGAGTGTACCTATCTGGTAATACAAATTACCAAAGATCATGCTCACAAATTTCAGTGCATTTAAAGGCAAGTGAAATTTGTGTAGGCATAGGTGATGTCATGGCAAAATTGGCCTTACGAGTAACAACAAAATTATTTATCAAGGAATACTAAGGAGTGCCAGTTTCAGGATATTAGGGACTTTTAGAAATGCACGTCAAGAGCTTTGACTGCAACGTGTGACGTCATTTTAAGGCATTGCGCCTGCGTCACGTGGTCTCAGTCGGCGATCGAGAATGCGTCAACCTTGATTTTCCTAAATCTAGTACATGCAATACATACATACATATTGACATTTATAAAGCGCCTTTACATGCTGAAATGTGTAGAACAGGTGTCACATGCACCTGTTCTACACATATTTACATATTAGCAGTGAAGGGATGTTCTTTTGTTGAGGGTAGAATGAGGAATGTCCTCTTTCTTTGTCCGTGATGTTTATTGTGTTACTTCCTGCATGCATATCGTCGAGTGCAATCTAAAATATTTCTAATTGTAGCCAACATGGGCAGTTAAGTACGTTGACACGCATGATCAGTCGGCGTTCGTCGTGTTCTCGTTCACTCATTCTAAAAGTCCCTATTATCAATATCAGGCACAGGTACTGCCTCCTCTCTGTCTCAGGCATTTTCAGAATTCATATTGGGCAAAAAGTGTGGGGCTAGAGTTAATACAAATGGTAGCATGTATATGATTTACACGCTGTTTGTCGTCAGTTCTAAGCTGAACATTTATCTAAAGTTATGACTTGAAAGTCAATTTTTTTTGATTAGTGAAAAAACACTGAATCATTTGGTATACTGTTAGTTTGTGTTAAAGCACTTCTTGAGTTTGATTTTTTTCCTTCTATTTCTCTCTTTCTCTTACAATACAGGCCAGCAAATATTCTTTCAAGACTGACTCTACTACAGCATAAAGCTGAGTGTTACGATATATATGGTCTATTGACTCATCAACAGGGCAAGCATAGTATGCATCAGTTCAGCCATACCAACAATTTTATTTCAATCTGAAAAGGTGCAAGCACGGGATCATCCCTATTTTATCAACATTTAAGTGTTGCACCGACTATACTGTAGATTTATTATCAGCATACATTTAAAGCAGGTACAGTCACATATGTTAATTAAATTGCCACCAAGAGGGACAAAAATAGAAAAATAGCCACTGAGGGCTTTCTAGACAGGTTCTACAAGTTTTTTTTATACCAGAGGGAGACATTGTAGGTGACCACAGAGCTGCCAACCATTCCGTTTTTGCCGGAATTACTCCGTTTTTTTCCTCCAAATTACGGTACTACGTTTTTTCTTCATAAAATACATCGTCAAACAACAGCCCTAAAATGGTGATTCGATCACAAATTCAATAGAAAACTAATTTTAAAATTTTAAAAAGAGAAAAATATTTTTAAAAAAAATGAAATGCCGATAATACCAAAATAACCAACATAAAATTACCTGCTTGTATGGAAAAAACCGCATGATGAATGAACATTTCTGCATTGGAAGTGTGTCGCGCGTGGTTGTAAGTTTCATTTTTATGAATTCCTTTTTTTTGCTTGAAATTCCTTTTTTTTGTCCTTCATGATTCCTTTTTTTGGGTCGCACAAGGTTGGCAGCTCTGTGACCACTATAGGCAGGTTTGACTGTACAAGTATTTTTTAAATGTTGGAACCCCATGTCAAAGTATGTCCTACAGTGAACCAAGTCATACTAATTGATATATATGCTCTCATCAAAATGTTTTATGACAAAATAATCTTTCACTTTCTACCATCACGTTCCTGTGAATATTGTGATGAAACAAACATGCTCAATTTTTTCATCATTTCTTTCCCGTAGGAAAAATCCCTAAAAGGTTTGAAGAACTTGAAATGTGGTATCTATACAGATCCACAACTATGCCTGTTTGTAAAACAACTGATGCAACTATTGTCATGTCAGGAAACCCCAATGTAGATGTATATGCATTATGTTGACTAAGCAGTAATTGAGACAAGGCATTTGCTTATTTTCTATTGTATTGTGACCAAAACGTAGCAGAGTCACTTCTAAGTAAACATTTCTTGTTTTGAAAGCCTGGTAAACGACAGCCTGTTTTATTTTCATGTATAACATACACCATTTTCACATATGAACTGGTACATTTCTCAATAAGTGGTTGTGAATTTAAAATAATTTAAGATAAAAAATAAAAAACTTTTGAAGAGATATCAAAGACTTCATTTTTACTCAAATTTGTGATTAGTTTTATGCCTCTACCACTATTGGAGGCTTTATGTTTTCAAGTTATTAAAGCCAAAATTAGGATGAGATCATCTTTCATGTGTAATAACCAACCATTCCACATGTCTTTTGACAGATTTGTCTTTTTCTAACTTCATGTCTAGATAGAGCATGTTTGTTGAGTGTGATCCTTAGTAACCTCAGCATATCTGTGATGAGATGCAGCTATATAGATAGAAGTTTAGTTGAGAAACAGATTATTGTTGTATTGTCAAACAAAAGAAATCAGTGTATATATAAAAGTGAAATAACTCAGTACTCAAAGCAAGATATATTTGAGTTACCTTAGATATTTGGTATGAAATTCTTTTATTATTGTGATAACTGTTGAGAATGCCAGCAGTGATGTTAGGGAAATCGAAAGAGTTTATAATGTATGATTGTATTTCAAAGTTTTGTTGGAAAATTATGTAATAGATATTTATATCATGGCATGTTGATGATTGTTACATAGAGGTATTAAACATTGTGTATTAGGTTAGGTTAAATCTCTCAATTATTTACTTAGCATTGTAACAAAATACAGGGAACACGGAAGAATATTATGCAAGGCCTACCTTATCAAGGATAGGTGAATTCTAAGGGTAGAATATTAAATATTTCAATTTTCATTTGAGGGAAAGGAATGGGGAAGGGAAAGCTAAAATTGTAAGTAAAAATGCATCAGAAAAAATGTTCATCACTCAAGATATGTTTTTTCCTTTAAAATACTACATGCATGTTTTCCATTTCATGTTGTAATAAATGATCTAGATGAAACTGTCTGTTGCGAGCCAGGAGAGTGGTAACTCTGTGTTAAAGCAGAGGAGTTAACATCCTTGTGACTACCAACAGATGAAATAAACCACTGCCCCATTGGGAATCGGGAAGGTATTCTTTTGCTTCATTTTTTTGAAATTTCTTTATTCCATGCATGGATATTGGAAGATATCATTTTGTTTCACGGTGCATGATATTACTCTGGGTAGAATCTTCCATCATTTTTAAAAATTTGTATTTAATCTTCAACAATTTCATTTTGTTTCACAAGTCATGGGTGATATTTTAATGAACATACTATATACTCAACAAAATAAACAGATGTATTATTCTTAAAGAGGGCGTTCATATCTACAGATAATTGTTGTACTAAAGTTGCATGTGAGTTTATCCCTTCTGTATGTTTATAGTTGGTACACGATAAACTGAGAAAGGGAATTTGCAATATTAATGTGTTAATTGCGACAGGACATAGATTCTTCCCTACAAATTGTCTCGTCCATATAGATATTCATGTATGTTACCCGTTATGAAAATGTGATTTGAAGCTTTAATAAAAGCATTCTATATCTGTATACAAAAATGTATTTACAGCGTTGTTTGTGATTAAGAGGATATGATATTTTCAGTTAATTGAAAATTCTGGTGCTTTTTGTGTTTAAAAATATTGATGAACTGACGAAGTCCCAGAATGTGGGATTTAATTTTTTTAATTTTTTACTTCTACTATTCATTTTTTTAAAATCGAAGTACTGCATTCCGATACAGTGGAGAAAAAAGGAGAGGAAAGGGTGAGGGGTAGAGTTGAGAGAGAGAGTGAGAGAGAGACAGACAGATAGAAAAAGGAAAGGGTGAAATATAGAGAGACAAAATAATGGAGAGAAAGTTTTGAAGGATAACAGTGGGAAGGGGGGGGGGGATGTGAAATAAAGGAATAATAAACGGTTTATAGAATGGATGAATGATGGTAAAACAAACAAATATCAATCATCATATAGATTCTACCTAGCCACGTATACCTATTTTCTTTGTTTTTTTCCTTCTCTCTCTCTCTCTTCATCTCCTTTTTCTACAGCTCCCTCCAGCTCTCTTCCTCTCTCTCTCTCTCTCTCCACCTCTCCCCCCCCCCAGCCTGTCTCTCTGTCATGTCTCTTTTCCAAACCCACATAAATTATGTATACCTTATCATTCAACTGTCTGCGACTCTTTTATCCTTTATCTCTCACATTCTATGTACCTCTGACCTCTTACAAAGTTCTTTCTCTCTAACTTTCTCTGCACTTTAACATAATCCTTATCATAATATACGATAAAATGAAAAACACATTTTTCAACAACTATGCTTTCATGTAACGTATTTTTGTAAAGATATAATTTTTCTTTTTTAATGAAATATTTCCATGACTATTGATGATTATTGTAAGCCATCGAGAGAGAATTATTTGATGAAGCTAGCCATAGTGGAGCTTCATGTAGCTATCCCATTCATATGTATTTATGATATATAAATATACGTACTTACAAAAAGATGATGTATAAAAGAAGCATATATGCATACAACGTAGTCCCAACACTCGTACACAGCGGAGTGAACAAAATAATACACTAACGAATATGTACCGTACTAACATCACCCCAAATTACTGAATTCAACAAAACGCACGTAACAAAAACTAACCAAAACATACATAACTGACAAGATATAGAAATATTATTTTTGTACATTTTAAAATTCATATATACCCTCGATATGAATGCAATGCTCCTTTGATATTTTCCCCTGCCTCACTCCGACTCCCTTAATTTACAAAGTAATGTGCTTTTGTAGCTTGGCATCCCTTGCCTCCTCCACCCTCTCCCG
Source organism: Strongylocentrotus droebachiensis (assembly GCA_035222895.1). Lineage (NCBI taxonomy): Eukaryota > Metazoa > Echinodermata > Echinoidea > Camarodonta > Strongylocentrotidae > Strongylocentrotus > Strongylocentrotus droebachiensis. The sequence continues at coordinate 124,617 of JAVYIG010005624.1, read as the reverse complement.
CCCCATTTCTCCCACACTATCAGTTATCTCATGAAATTTGCACAAATTTTGTGTACGATTTAATATTTTCAGGACTAACCATCTACAGTTTTAGGATAACAAACGATTAAAAAATAGGCCTGCCTGTGGCTGAAAAAATGGCTCTCTTAAACGTGTACTTGTATAGGTAATACATAACTTTCCGAAGCCTCCTTATACTGAGATACAAACGAGGTATACGTTTTCCTATCAACACACTAAACAACAATAATTTCGCGTGAAATATTCCAAATGTATTTTTCAAGCAGTTTGGGATAGATTCATGTACAAAGATACTTTTACTGAGAACGTTGTTGGTGCCTTCATCATAATACCTATGATCATAATTGTGTTGAATGACCGTTCATATCTTCTCAGAACTTTTCTGATCAATCAAAAAAGTCATAGAGATTCATCAATAACGCTCTGAGCTGATAAAAACTTTATCTGTCAAGAATAAAACATATACTGTCACAATCATTTCATGAAAACAGATTTAACTTGATTGGCAACAATGTATATACATAAAATACATTTCTATTGAAAGGTAAATATTATAAGGCCACTTCAAAATTACACAGCTTGAAAATGCAAACTAATTTACATCTTTATCATAAACCTACATGTATATTTAATTTGGTACTAATAGATTATTTATCTTTAATTGGTGATAATACACAAACCGCCTTGATAAACCGTATACTCAAATGAACATTTATCACAATGAAAGAATACAGTTGAAAGCTCTTGGGAATTCAGTACCGGCTGACATTAAGTTTGATAAAAACAACCAAAGACAAAGAAGACGTCAACATCAAAATATACATGTTAATAATTGTATGTTGTGAATACTGTCTAGAAGTAGATGAATATAATATCATGAGCAGATATACTATACTATAGTAGCTACACGGCTCCACTCCATTTGAAAGACTTCTTATTTCTTGATACACCTCAAAATGTCATTTACATAGCTCAGAGATACAATAAACTATTCATTCCTTTGGTCATGGTCATGGTACTGGACTAGAACGAAGAACATTTCAATGCTTGATTGAAAACGTGACCATTTTTGTTATTATATAATATGTTGTCCTATACCTGAAAAAGATCTTTCTTTATATTCTCATTGACTGTTAAGCTCATCTTGCAAGATAATCACAACATTGCCCGTATTCTACTGAAATTAAAACCCGTTGTTGGATTTAGGCTTTTGCTCGATATCACTTTTAACAAAGGAAGTTATTTTGAGGTCTAAATTTGCCTTTTGATAAACGTGATTTTAGACCCAGTGTCGGGTTTAATTGAATAAGAAACATACGGAGCAATAGATATACATGTATCAATAACGTAATGATAAGAAAAAGATGACTTTTTTTTATAAATTTGATAAATGACATAAAAGAATAAAGTATTATATGAATTACAAAATAATAATCTAGAACCGACTTTTTATTTTTGCTTGCTTCCATTTTTTTTAATGGCATGTACATATATTATACATGACTATTTATGTGTCCTTAGGCATGATCAATATAACCACAAAATCGATACAATTTTCGGGGTACATTATTTCTCCTCCTAGGCCTATATCGTTTTTTATAAAAAAGAATTTGGATGTAATAGTTGATTTTTTTGTTCTTTAGAGTCCTTTTGGGGCTATCGTAAAACTTGGAGGTCATGACCATATGGAGAGGGGAAGGGGGGGGGGGGGTGAATGTGTAACGTCTTTGCATTATTGGCATCAAATTGAGTTGCAGTGACTACATTTTTAATATTTTGGGGCGGTAACGGGACCGACCGTCAAGGAATGGATATTAGGGCAAAGGATCGAGCCACTGCCCTATTCACAGTTTTACTCAAGACGTGAAAAGTGTAATGATATACAAGGAGAGAGAGAGAGAGAAAGATAGAGAGAGAGAGAGAGAGAGAGAGAGAGAGAGAGAGAGAGAGCGAGAGAGGGGGGGGGGGAGATACGTGAAATAGATATCAGTGGTCAAAGGATTTTAAGAATCAACTTTAATAAGTTTTGATTCTCTCAGTGTCAAAAGGTCGTAAATAGTTCCATGACCTCAGTAACCTCGATATTGGCGTCTCAACGTTGACTCTGTGGGTAAATAACATGACATACAGAACATATTGTTATCCTAAAAATAAAAAAATATCTTAAAGATCTAATTAATCTTCTTTCAACTCTTTAGTGTTGGTTAATTCGGATAGAAAACCTATCATAGTTTGAAGAGCGTAAAATAATATATATACCATTTCAGTCTTAAGAGTATCACTATTTCTTTTACTTTAAACATTTTGATATCCTTTGTCGCTATCTTGATTCTTTTTTTCTTTTTTTTGTTGTTACTATACAAATCTTTCAAATAAACGGCGTTCCATGGTTTCCCCTGTGCAATGTTAAAGCGATTCATTATTTTATCTATATGGCAGCATGACATCTGTACAATTAGACAGGAATCATTAAAAAGGCAACCACGAATGCCCTGTCCATGCATGTAACTCTGCATGGGTTGAATGACTGAATCCTCATCAAAAGAATAATGATAACAACAACAATTTAAATTTTGTATCAGCCTATAGTATAAATGTTTGCACGTTTAATACTGAAGTCTATTGAGTTGTCAGGAAATCACCATCTATAAATTTAAATCAAAACTGAAAACACATCTTTTTAATTAACTGTAAATCTAAGCATAGGAACTCTTGTAGTGCAGTAGAATATAGTTTATACGCTCTAATAATGTATTATTATTATGATTATTGACAGATATAAGATTGAAATTAATATTTCAACACAGTATTTGGTAGAATGCATAGTAAAATTATACAATAATGGTTTTAATAGTTAATAACACTCAAGATGAATGAAGGACAAACATGAATGATTAGTAATTGTTGACATTAATTTATATGACGATTCTCACGGTGAGTGATGAGGATCAGGGGGGTGTTTCACAAAGTCGAACTTATCTCTAAGTTGGACTTAACAATATTATGGAAAGCCGTTAGCATCTTTGAAAATATTTTGTAAAATTTTGTTTAAAAGGCATAAAATGTTGATTCAAATCATTCTTATTTTCTCTTATCAAGGAGATTTTATGTTCTTGATGTGGAATTTATAAAAAGTCTAATATACTTGGATTTTCCCTTTTAAATATATTTTATTTTAAGGCTACAAATGGCTCTCCATAATTCTTAAGTCCAACTTAGAGTTTATTTTGACTTTGGATCTTTGTGAAACACCCCCCAGGAGTGATAACCATGTAAGATGAAGTTAGTGCTAGAAAGACGTTTATCAAGGTGACGTGAAGAAGATGAATAGCAAGCACCTCGCGAAGTTACCGACCGTCCAGCGATGTGCGTATCTTGCCAAGATTTCCGAAGCTATTCTTAATTTAACATAATGTATCCACATTTTTCACAACTTTTATCAAAATGGTATAAACGGGCTTTATAAAGGTAAAATTCAATAGTCTGCAATACAATTTATCACGTCTGCTCAAAATGAGGTACTTTTTTCCATTAAAAAATGCCATCGATCTTTGATTTGATAGATATTAATGATTATTAGAAGTATTCTGAATTAGCAGTTCTGTTCACGGTATCAACGACTGTTATGGGTCGATCTGGATGGGTGTTTCGAGAGCGCGGAATAACGGGTGGCGGCGAAGGCGGGGTCCGTAATGGTTTAAAAACTGGCCGGCCTCGGCGACCGTCGTAGAGATATGAGTAGACGCCATTTTTCGTGTGCGGTCGTGGTATGTGGTACGAGGACTGTGATTGGATGGATGAGGATCGTCCCGTTGCCGCGGTTACTGTTGAGGCTGGTGTTAGGATGATGATGATGTGCATGGAGAGAAGGTAAAGTGAAAACAACAAACCCGAATGTTCGGTTAGTATAGTGATCATAGTGAGATGTGAAGCAATCATAACACGGTCGTAAAGACTTTCAAGAAACCAACTATAATGGGCAATTTCAATAAATCTTCCTTGGTATAGATTCCATGTTCAGGGCCTCGCTGCATAAAACTTACCACTGGTGATAACTTTGCCATCAATATTTACTACCGCAGCAACATCACTCAACAGCAAATCAAATCAAGGTTTTCATGGAGGTTACCTTTAAATGGCAAAGTTACGATGAATGCTAAGTTTTATGCAACGGGGCGATCATGTAAATTGTTTTTGTGACCATCGCATTCTTCAATAAGTTCTGCATATTATAGTGATTCTTTCTTCAAGATAACTATATTTACGATCATGTTTTTATGCTGATATTTTAATGCATGGATTAACTCGACAATTTATTAATAGTCCGGCCTCTTTGTAAGATAATCAACACAATTATATTAAATATAAACTGCCCTATGTAGTTTTTTGATATAACAATGGAAATATAAGCAACATGCAGGAGTGGTAGAATGTATCACATGCAAGGAAGGAAGTAAGAAAATATTTTGAAATCTTATCAGTCATTTGCAACTTCTTTTTATGTTCAAAGTGAAAAATAATTCTTTTTTCGTGACACGTACTTCATATTTGGATATATACAAAATATGCTAATAATTAGAGGGAGATGGGAAGTATTATACAGACGGCAGCCTTGGAATGCTTTTGCTTTGTAAAATGCGAATATTTTGGGTTTTCTTTGCTTTCTTTTTCTTTCTGAAACCATCATTAGCAGACAAGCAAACCAAAGAAAATAATTTATTTTAAAAAAAAAACACTACTCACGTTCCAAAACCCATATGGTGGTATTCTCGAAAGCGGACTAACTTTAGTCCATGGTTAAATCCACCGATGGAATGCCAAGTGTCCATATGAATATATTTTTGAATAATTTGATATGCCCCTAAATTACCATGATAACATAATTATGTCATAGTTATATTGTTGTTTATTAATTATTTTATTACATTTTATTTTAATTTAGTGACAGATTAAATTATTTAAAAACATATTCATAGGAACACTTGGCATTCCATACTTAGTCTGTGGATTTAACCATGGACTAAAGTTAGTCCGCTTTCGAGTATACCACCCATACTCATCATACAAGAGAGAAAATTATTCCACTAACATACCACAGTTATATATTTATGACGCAACCTCTCATTACACAACTACGATAGAACAATGTTTACCTATTTATTCATTTTGGGGCACATATTTGAGAAAAAAAGGAAAAAGGGGGAAATTGTCCTTTAAAGAGATTGCACTGATACGAGGATTTTCTGACCCATCACAGTTTAACAAAATACTAATGCATGCAAGGTGGGTTCGATTTATAGAAATAGGGGGCCTGAAAACAGGTGAAAATTCATAGTACATCGTCAGTATATATTCTAAGCTTGGAACCAAGAAGGAAAGAAAAGAACTGTGCAGAAAAGTTTAAATGTTCCATGCGTCCTATTTTGTCAACTTTCCTAGTTATATCCACAAATTAAAAACAATGGTCCATTTTATATAAAGTATTTCAATTTCAGTGAATCACACGTATGCTGATGTCATATCGGGGATATGTTTGAAAAGATATGAACATCCAACACTGACTAGATTAGATCAATCGCCTTCCTTATCCCGAGACACCATAACATGATGACAAAGTGGATCATAGTATTATTTCACTCTCTTTGGGCATGTTTAAGATTCTAAATTAAATTTTGATTTAGTGATATATCTGTGTCTTTACATTCTTGCAATGATGGAGGAGCTTGCCAAATAAAGTAAGAGAAGGATTTATAGATTATTATACTCATCATGTATTGAAAACGGTGCCCAATAATGTGTCTGGTAATTTGTATTTACTATCTCCCCTGTTCATGTAAATATACCGAATATGCCCATCATTGTCTGGTTATAGGAACAATTATATTACTGAACTGCGGAAACACATAGCACACAAAGCCAACACCACAACACAGCAAATAAGAGATATAAATAGATAAATTGGTTGTGGAGAAAGAGGGAGAAAGAGCACTACAGAAGATAGAAAACAACGCAGGAAATGTTACCTGAATTCATCTGATTTAATCACAATGGAAGCATTTAGATAAAAACAGAAATATCCATAAGCAAAAATCAACCAGATATACATATTCATATAAATCTACTGAAGCATTCTTAACTAAATAAATATTTTGTATATATCCTATCGAAGACTATATTTCGTGATTCAAATCGAATAATATTCTGTTTGGAATTATCTAATTTCAATAATAGCTTAAATGGTGACATAAAACATAAAATAGTTTTTGCTGTTCTGTAAATGCTGACACATATCATTATTAATTTATTCAGCCAGATAACCAAAATATAGCAGATCTAAAAATATACTTTTTGTAACAAAAGAAAGAAAAACTCGTACAAACAAAAAATCATACGCCTAATGAAACAACTTGAAAAACTATACTTTTATACATAGACTGAAAACAATCACACAAAAGCAAGTCAGAAGCATGCAACTTAAAGTAAAAAAACACATTTAACTGCTCATTTTTTTTAATCGGAAGACAGTTTGCTGTTAATATTTCCGCACAACCCGTAAAAGAACGTAAAAAATATTTATTACATAGAAAGTTAATGCAAGATTTTGAAAGATGCCCAATGGAATAACATTACTAACTAATGTAAGATTCGGGAATCTATAACTTTTTATTTTGTTTAATGTCGCTTCGAATTTTGTTGTTGATTACGTACAGTAACCATAATGAATTGGGAAAAGTCTTCTTTGCACTCGTGTAAGATATTTCGATATCAAGGCCAGACTGTCATTTTCTTTCAGAGAGTAAGATCTTTACGAACATAAACATCAAAAGATTGATAAACAAAGTTCTCTAAGGATTTTTTTTAGTTCCTGTCAAAATGAGGGAAGGAAGTATTAATGCCTAAAATGTTCAAGCTATATATTCACGGCAATATACAAGACAGTATTTACTTAACAATCTTTTGAAAACACAATTTTGTGATTAATCTATATTTGCTGTTAATGAAGCCACATTGTGTTATTTTGTTGTTAGATTGGCATAGGAAGCACAACATATAATTACTGAGAGACAATTGATTCTCACATGAAAATGAAATATACTGATATTTAGTAGTATATACACCATTATTGATTAAGATTCGATACAATTCGTATTATTGAATGACTTTGTGTACATGGATAGTTACTGAGATCATTTCCTTTCGTGTATAATCAATACACTAAATAATTTGTTCCATTAAAGAAAAGATTAACAGAAGCTCTGAGAGAAATAGCAGGATATAAAGCGGCCGGGTATTGAAGAAGTATCGATATTTCATTTTAACGTTCATCATAATTCAGAAAACGTTTTCTGCATTTTCTGTGATTGTCCAATGCGGGGAAACCCGGCACCCAATATACCCCATAAAGATGCATGGTATTGGTTAGTACATGTAATGATCTACACCCCTGCTTTTCCCGTCTGGAACCCTCTTGCCGCTGATAGCATTAGGATCCCTTGGACCACCCTGCCAAGGGTCTTCCTTGTTATACACGCCACCATTTACCTCCATTCCTCGGTCCATGTACCCGTCACGATCTCTCTGGCTATGTCGAAGACCGTTCATCTCCATGGGTTTGGGATGGGTGTTGCCGTTGTGAAGGGCGTGTTCGTGTTCGATGACGTAATCCTCGTTGGCGATGACGCCATTATCCATCCTCGGGCTAGTGGTGGACATGAGCGGACCCAGGAAGGCATCCAGGACTCCATAGATCTTTCCAGAAAAGAGGAGAAAAATGGGAGCAAAATGAGGAATACAGATTATTTGATCCCACTTCAGAAATAATGATTACAGCTTCATATCATACCGAATGATGCGAGATATCGGTTTAAAGGAGTACTTAAAACTATGCCTGCCACCTTGGTTGTTTAACTTCCCAGAACCTCTGTCGGAGACGGAGATATAACTGATTATCAGCGTGAGCGCAATAGCTCCTGTGACATTAATATCGCAAAACCCCTTTAAAATGTATGTCGGCTAATTCAAATCAGTTGTCTGCAAATTTGTGAATTTTGAGATCTTCTATTCTTTGAGTGTTGGGTGATTTTTTGTGTGGACAATATGCGTACAATGTTGTATTGTAGGCTTATAGCTGTTGGCTTGTCGCAAAATTTCTTTCCATATCCCCTCCCCCCCCCCAAAAAAAAAAAAAAATAAATAAATAAATAAATAAAAAAAATAAAAAATGAAAAGCAGTACTCGGCTTTCCTCATTACACAATCAAGAATACAATTTTAATTTTTGTATTGTCGGCTTTCATTACCATGCCATGTTTCAACTATATTTGTTTCGATATTTGGTTCTTATGCTTGCAGTGCAATACACTATCAAATCAAATCAATCAAATCAAATGTGACCTACCAGATAAAATGCCACCACACTTCCTAAGATCCACCCTCCAATGACGTCACTCCAATGCGCTCTGTGAGCTGCGATCTGCTGTACACCAAGTAGGTATGGTACCGCGATAAAACAAAGACCGGTGAAAGGGCGTAGGGTGTGGGCTGCATTAAGCTTCATCAGCATCGTGATGTACACCTGGTGAACAAAACATAAGCGATGGGGTAGAATTATAATTAATATCTTATTTAATAAACCTAATAGAATTATGGAGTACAGTCAGATCTTATTGGGTAGGTAATGTCAAATCAATGCGACTTAACCCCACCAATTCATATAATGCAATTTACCATCAATCATTCTCATCGTGATTGGATAATACTAGTGGCGTAGACTTTTAGGGGGTATTTGCATCATTGGGGCGGCTCTGAAAAAAGGGTGGGTTTCAATCGTCTTCGTTCCTCGTACTTTTCCCTATTTTCTTTTTTTCTTGTCTATATTTTCACCTTTATCCTTTTCTATATGTTATGCCACCGTATACACGGTTATCGTCATTGCTGGTTCATTGCCTAGGAAGCATAAAAGTATTACAATCTTTAATCCATGGTACTTATGAATTAATTTAACTATTTATTCTGTATCAATATTTCAATATGTTACCTTTCTAATAGCATCAACAATGAAGAGGTCGAGGTGATTGCATGATACAACTGATTATGTCACCATCTTTATGTTTCATATTAAATTTGAGTTTAATTTAGGACAATGAATTGATGACAGGCTACCGCTACCCTCATACATTCTATATTCGTTCTGCAATACAATAATGTAATGAAAATTCTGTAGTAAGTAGAGACACAAAATAATGGGTCATTATACTCACAGCAACATAGACCGAGGCGTAGGCACTGAGAGAAGCATACAGGGACGGGAATGATTGTCTGTAGTGAGAAAACAACATTTACAAAAAAGACTGATGTAACATCACTATAACCACGGATGACGTAATTCTGGTTCCAATACATGTAATATTCAGTTAATGCATACTGGATAAAAGAAGTGAATGTTATCTTCTTTTCTAGATATAAATTAACGTCAGTATGTTAACGATGATTTCCAATTTGCAAGATTTGACAAGAACTGCCAGTAAATGAATCAGGTGCCGAAAACTAGCGTGATATCTTTATGTGAACGTCTATTCCATGTTAGTTTTAATAGTCTTGATTTGAAATATTGAGCAGTAAATCTTTAGAATTTCTGAAAATATTAAGAATAAATTGTTCTGTAAATGTCCAGTAAACCTGTTGGAACTGTAATTTTTTTTTTTTTATCGTACACCAGTGGGTGTAATGTTACCAAAGGTATTGTAATTTTAATGTGTACTTTTTAATAGTTTTTTTTCATTCATACGTAAAATAATTAAAACTATCATCATCATCATCATTGTTGGTATGGTAATAAAGTACTTTGTATTAATATGAAAATAATACTAAATTCCATCATCATTATCATAATTGTTGGTATGGTAATAAAGTATTTTGTATTCATACTAAAATAATACTAAATTCTATCATCATCATCATCATTGTTGGCATGGTAATAAAGTACTTTGTATTCATACGAAATTAATACTAAATGTCATCATCATCATCATCATCATCATCATCATCATACCTCGCAGAGTCTATTATTGTAGTACAGTCTGCGTCACTGATCGTGAAGGTTCTGTCTGCGGCGTTAGAACATGGCGTACAGGTTGATCGGGTGAAGAAGTCTGGGGCAGGATGACTGAGTATTAGCTGACCAGCACGGGTTAAGATCCAAGTGACAAAAGCTCCAAGCAGAAAGATACCTGGATGGAAAATGGAATAGTTTTAATAATAATAGCTCACATTATAATGCGCCTAATACTTTGTTTCTAGGCGCAGCACATATTATTACCCCGGTCATCGGATTCAGGCTTACCCTCAACACAATGTATGCACATTTTCCACTCCCTGGGGAGCATTCCAGCCAGTCGCCATTTTACAAGCGCCACTTGCTAATCCAACCACATTAACTTTCGCATCCTACTGGGTACCCATTTAACACCTGGGTGGAGAGTGGTAAATATAAATCAATGTCTTGCCAAAGGACAGTAGTGCCGCGGCGGGACTTGAACCGCGGACCGATGAGGGTACACGAAATTTAGTATCATCACAGTTAATTTTTCCATATGGTTGTCATTTTTTTAAATAGAGAGTTAATGTGTTTTTTTTTTGCCACGGATCCCAATTGTAAATACTGTGATCATGATCATCATAATCGTAATCATCATTTTCATCATCATTATCACTGCCACTATCACCATAATCGTTATCATTATCACCATGCTGCACAACCAACACCACCACCACTTAATTATTAGCCTAGATAAATAAGTATCGTAGTCACTATTACCGCGATCATCACTGTTACAATCACCACCATCTTCATCATCAACACCGCAGTTTTGGGGGGAGTTACCATTTTCTCATCTTCAAATATATCTTCATCGTCGTCGTCATCTAAATCGGCTTTTATCGTTACCATTCTCATTCTCCTATTACTCTCCCTCGGTGTTATTAACCTCTCTCCACCCCTATTAGGCTATTATTATTATTGTTATTATTATTATTTATATCTCCCCCTCTCTTTCATCATCACTCTTTCTCTCCATCAATCAACCCCTCCTCCTATCCTCTTATATACCTGTGAATCTGACCGTTCTCCTGAGGAGCGCATGTAGCTTCATGCCGAATGTCATCACAGATTTCTCCATGAAGAGCTGCTTCTTACCTCCCTGAAGGTTATACAAACCCACAGCGGCTTCTCCGAACAACACCTAGAGAGAGAGCGAGAGAGAGAGAGAGAGAGATAGAGAGAGAGAGAGAGAGAGAGAGAAAGACATTAATAAAGATTACCACGTCACACAGTATAGTCATAGAGATGTATGATATACAAGGGCATTGTTTGATTACATGGACAGGAGACAATGGCAAGCGAAACAAAGGTACTAAGCTTCCTCATTTTAGCATATCCAAATGACATTCAGAATACAGCAGTGGGAGACAGTTTCGTATATATCGGATGACAAATTTCTAGATGGTCTCTCACATCATACCACTCACTGCACTCATTGACAACAAATGAATGGCAACACTTAGAATACATTCAATTTAGTTCTGTTTTGGGAGAAATGTGTTGAGGCTACTACCTACACACTAGCGATATTCCTCCCCAAATTAGTGCATTAAAAAGTCATTATTATCAGGCAGTGATTCTACGACTTTGGTTGTAATCGTTTTTTCATTTTGAGTCGTCATTAAATGCCATATTTAGTGTTGTTATAACACATTTATATTACATGAACATGGTGACATGTTATTCTAACCAATGCTCTTTCAATGTATAGATCTATAATAATTTCTTCAACAATATTATTTACAGTCAATACAGTTTTTAACTAAGGGTATGGAACTATTAATGTAAGCATGTACATACCTCATGCTGCTCTCAGATTATTTAAAACAATTTTTGATTCATCATTTATTTCTATGAACCAAATATTCGGGTGGCAAAGTGAGGTTGATATTTGTCTTATTTAAATTTAAGCAACACGGTTGTTATATCAGGAATTGGGTACCATATCTTCAAAATACATGAACCCACTCCTTATATTAAATTTTATGTACCAATAAACGCCGTTCTCTGAATGCGCAGACGCAATTTTAGAATGGAGGGAACTGGGGATTTTTACTTTCATTTTCTACATGAAACAATATGCCTCGATTAATTTAATTTATAATCAATAACTGGGGTAGGCATTGAGCCTCCAAGCTCCCCTCTAGAATCGTTATAAGGATTATTCAATCATAAATAAACAAAATCAACTCGACGAGTTCAAACAATGGCACAGTGGTAAAAGAAAAGATGATTACAGCAGCTGAACATGAGTCAAGTTATTTACTGATAAAATGTGTTGATTTGAATACAGAGAACCCGCTCAACTTCATAAAAGCGTTTCAGCATTGAAAGAAATTTAGTTCTCCTTTGCATTTTGTAGCGAATAGTGTTTTGCGTTTAAAGGTAAAGACCAGTTATGGTCATGCGATTGCATTTGTGAAAGAAACGTTGTGGAATCGATCAGAAAAGGTTGGTCATCTAGCATCTAGCATCTGCAAGGTTCTGGAATCATCAAAATGATAAGAAATTTGGCCCATTCTTCGTAAAGTTACAAGCACTATACACAGAAAGATGTATATGGGACTACCCTATATCTCTCACAGTCCATGAGAGAAACAAATTACCAAATATATGAATTAGTAGGCGGTTTCCCGGCAAATTTGTTATCATCATGTATTAGTCAAAACATATTCTTTCACATGATTGGTAATGAAAGCTTCCATTTCATTTTTTGAAATTGGGGCGTTTCCAATACTGGTCTTTTCCTTTAAAATAGCAAAGTTAAATCTTCATTGTTTATCATCTCGCAAACCAAACAGAAAAAACGTTATCCATCCAAGCATCTTGAAAGACAAAGAAAGATGTTAACTTACCACGATGGGCGGAAGAACGAAAGCAAGGACGAAGACGATGGTTTCCGGTACGATGTCGACTCTCTCTGGGTAGCTGTAGTAGGCGATATCGGTACATGGTATCGTGGCATCGTGTAATGTAAACGTCTGTGCCTGCCATTCCATGAAATACCTGGATAAATATTTGGGAGAGGGGGTTATATTTGAAAAAAAAAAGGGTCAACTTTCTTTCTTTATCCAAACATTTCGGTATCATCTCTACAGATATTTTGTTGCTTAATTTTTTTGTTTTTTTCCTCCAGATAATCCAAGTAATATATTACCAATATGATTATGGAGCAATGTAGAATGTGAAATAGGTATTATTCCCCCCCCCCCCCCTATGTTTTGGCCAAAATGTAATGTCTAAAAATGATAATGAATTTATATCCAACATGCAGATGTGTTTTGTTATACGGAATGAGTGAACCAATACAAATTTAGACAGGTTCACATTATAACATAGCGGACAAATTTTCAAATGATTTGCCTTAGCATCAATAGAAATCTAATGAATTTAATTCTCCAAGACTTTTAATGAAATGAGAATTCAATAATTGAATTCAATTATTGAGTCTGCTTGGGGTATTGTAATCATTACATCAATACATTGAGATTGAAATGAGGAGAGAAAGATGGAATAGAAAAGGGACAATGCAGGCACAAAACTAAGAGGGATAAGAGGAGAGAAAATGAGAGGGGTATGCAGAAGAGATAGATTGACAGGAGGGAAATAGATGGAGAGAGAGAGAGAGAGAGAGAGAGAGAGAGAGATAGTGTGGGGAGGGGGGAGAGAGGGAGGGTTGGGGAGGGAGAGAGAGAGAGAGAGGATGGGAAGGGAGAGAGAGAGAGAGATGGTGGAGAGGGAGGGAGGGTGAGGGAGGGGAAGAGAGAGAGAGAAAGAAAGAGAGAGAGAGACAGACAGACAGACAGAGAGACAGACAGAGATAGTTCGGGGAGGGAGGGAGGGAGAGAGAGAGAGAGAGAGAGAGGATGGGGAGGGAGAGAGAGAGATGGTGGAGAGGGAGGGAGGGTGAGGGAGGGGAAGAGAGAGGGAGGGGAAGAGAGAGTGAGAGAAAGAAAGAGAGAGAGAGAGAGAGAGAGAGAGGCAGCCTATATTCAATCATGTACATCAAGCATTGTTTTGATGCTGGACCAAATAAAAGGTCCACATCAGTTGCTCATTAGAAATTTACATCATAAAGCACTCACCATAATACCACTACAGCCGCCAATAGAATACAATCGAATAGAAAGAAGCAAGGAATAAGCCAGTTGTTAGTAGTCTCGTTGCCATGACGACCCGCCATTGTGTCGGTGGATGCTGGTAGCGTTCTGTTGCTAGGTAACGTTTGATCAGAGATCACGAGTACTGTTGCAAACAAGCAGGTGGAAAACGCTGCTGATCTGAGCGTTGATTTCTGTTCCGTCAATAACGCTCACTGCTTGCTCATGATAATAACTGTAGGTTGGAATATAAACAAATTAAGTTGATTAAAAACGGGCGCATAATAATGGCAATACAAATAACAACTTGTATGTCAACTTTCATCCACTGCGCCCGCAATACCATCCAGTCACCGTAGGCAAGGGATACACAGTGAACGAATGTTCAGATGTCTTTAACAGGAACAAAGAAAATTGTCAAAAGAACTTTGCATTTCACCGAGAGAATAATATATTTTTTTATTGGGTGGAGTGATTGCTGCCCTGCATCCAGCTTAATCTCACAATGAAACCCTCACTTTGAATATTATAAAATTAAATAGTGAAATAATGAATAAAAAAATAAATCAAACCTAGCTTGATCTGTCAAAATTGGATACCCTAATTTGAATTTCAAAAGATTCGTAAGTGTTTAGCAATATCAGTTGAAGAAGTTTCAAGTGTATATATACATGTACATGGTAGCATTTGGTTGGTTTGTTGATTTCTGACCGCTAAGAAAGCATGTGTATGCTTGCAAGTAATCAACCTGGTGACCGACGACTTAAAGATAAAGGTGAGTTCTGGTAATGCGATTGCATTGTGCAAGAAAAGGTGTGGAATGGATCAGAAACAGTTGATCATATAGCATGTAAGTATTGGTGTGCACTGCAAGGTTCTGGAGTCATCAAAATCATAATAAATTTGGCCGAGTCTTGGTAAAGTAACAAGCACTGTACACAGAAAACTATATATGGGATAACACACATGGTGTCGGGGCTAGTACTACCTGATTTCCTTGTCTTTCTATGCTCATTACTCAGCCAGTATACATTTTCTTCCAAAATTGTTTGGCGCATGTCATTTATTTGTAATCTTGAACATTCAGTGTAGGTTTCGTTTGATTTTTTTTTTTTTTTTTTTTTTTTACCAGATCTGGAGTTTATCTTTAAAGTCCTCTCCGGGGACTTGGTAATGCGGACTAATGTCTTCCCAAAGGGTTGAAGCGCATCGAATCGGTTTCGAACCACGGACCTCCCTACGAGACCACTGCTCTACCACTGAGCCATCGCGCCTCACATTTATGAAACATGAAACATAGTCAGCACGGATCAGTAATTTCTTAGAGGGTGCGCGCTTGGAAACTTGAAAAAATGGGGGCTGTGTCCTATATATTTAATAGATACACATTAAATAGCACCTTCTATACGCCCATTCAATTCAAGGATATCATAGTCCACTTCAAAGGCTTCCTAAGAGGATAACGTGGAATTCAAAATACCTGTCTGGCTATGGAGAGTAAAAAGAGGATTTTGATCAGGTGAATAAAACTAATTTATAGTCTAGTCATCTCTTACATGCAGACAGTCAGACGTGGGATGGGTGTGAATGTGACACCCCTGTCATCTCCTGTCTATCGCTTCCATCGACTTTGAGGGAGATGAGATGGGAGAGGGTGTGTAAGGGAAAGAGAGAGAGTGACAGCAGACATCATACAGAGACGCACAGAGGGAGTGGAGAATGGTGAAACAGTGGGTGATGTTGACACAGAGGGGGGAAGAGAGCAAGCGCGAAAGAAAAGGAGGGAGAGAGAGAGAAATACTTTTAAAAAATAGAGAGAGAGAGAGAGAGAGGGAGAGAGAGAATTTTTTTTATAGAGATGCAGATGAGGGTAGCCTAGTAAATAATTAGAGAGATGTTGTGAGGGATGGATAGATGGAGGGAAAGAGAAGTATATATTGAGAGAGAGAAAGGGGGGGGGGCGAGAACATGAAATAGAGATGGGAGGAAGAGATAGATGAAAGGTAGAGAGAGGAGAGGTGGGAGAGAACCGAATAGGAGAGACGAAGAGGGTGAGAGGCGATCGATTTTAAGATCAATTAAATATCAAGGACGTTGTTCTGCTAATTCATGAAACAATATTTTGTTTCTTCACCCTACTCTGCGCCACTCCATCGACAGACAGGAATGATTAAATTAAAAAAATGTCCATGGTTGCATGAGGATTGGCTTACATAGCAATAGTTTATATGAAACGTAATCATAGCACCACAATAGAAGGTTTTTCTTTAAAAAAAACCTTTTAAAGTAGATATTCATTGATTTTAAAAACTTTATTTTCATTATTGCAAAGTTGAAACTTTGATTCGACAAGGTTATCAAAATTCAATGCTTGGAAACATTCGAAGTAATGATTATTATAAATTACAAAACGCTTAAATACAGCCCCGGCATAGCACCTGAAGAGCTCTCCGAACGCTGCTGAGATGTGTGAGATCACAGTATGGACATGATTTGCACAAGCAGACGATGTCCAATGACATTTTACACATTTTCAGTGCCTGTGTTTTCATCTTGAGTTGAGTGAGTTCTTTCACTACTCACTACCGTCAGGTTAAATGTATAATCTATTGCCTCACTCTAAACCCCGCGCATGGTTTTATTTTGATAAAAAATGCAGCGATACAAATATAAAGGAATCTGTCGCTTGTAAACAAAATAAGACGCCATTGTATATTCAGCTGCAAACACCGCGGTATGTTCGGCGTTTCAAGAGGGAACAAATGCCGTCCTCAATATCATTCTGGGAGGTTTTCAATTGAAAGTCTGGTTTCTTTGATTGTTAATTAATCCCTTTCCTGTGTATTTACCAGCAAAAGATTTTAGTTATCAGAATCGGGTCATATCCCTTTTTGAATGGTTTGACATGCCATTACATTTATATTTACTCATTATAATTTGACAAATAATAGCTTTGCAATTATGTTCATTCTTTATGGGATGTCGTCTGCTTGGGCAGTATTGGTCCATATAGTGACGTCATTAAAACATCGTTAATTCTCCGGCGAATCTGTCCTATATCCCAGCTGCTATGGAGGTGGTTGTATTTGTATTTTTTATAAATCACCCGATATGTAGTTGACCTAAAACTTGTACGATGGCCATCTGTTAGCTTACCAGTTTCTCGTGATACATTAGTTGAAATATTTGTGATATTCTTTGAATTTCACCTTTAATTCAAATACACTATCTCTACTATTAAACTTGTTAATGCACTAGTCTGTTTGCACTTATCATATTTTGTGTTGTGTCATTCTATCAACGATGATGTCTATTTGTCAAAGTACTTGTTATTTTGTATCCCCAAAGTAACATAATGAACATTATACAGTTTAATTTCTTTCTTTGTCTGATCTATATAGCTCGAGAATGATTGACAAGACCACACAGTCATCAGCTTTGAATGCAGGTGGTTACTTGTGGAGCAAAATATCTCGGACTTTCACATTTCTTAATAGCATTTATAAATCTTTGTCCTCATTACTGTCGTTTCCATTTCTATAGCGCCTCTCTTTGTGCATACTTATGTATTATGCACATTATCAAGGTATCTATTATCATCAGACGATAGTCGTGTCTCGTACTGCTTGTTCTTTCATCATTTATATTTTATATGTACAATAACATGAGATTGTATGGAAAGCGCCAACATGCCTCCTAGTCATAAATTATACTGAATGTCTGTACGCAAAAAATATTGACTGAAACTATTATTACTGAATCATCATCGATCAGTCAAATTGTATTATGATATTTATACAGGTGGGACTAGGCAAACAAGCTAAGCAGCATGCGCGCGTTCAAGTACATGCACTTGTAAAGTTACATTCACTTATGTTTAAAGAGCCCAATAGGGTGATTGATGTACATACATGTACAACTGTAGTCAAGTACAGTGTACCTTCTTCAGTTATTAGATAAATCATAATGTCGTACTTATTTTAAGGAAAACAAAACCTTTCCAACAAAATCATGAAACTGTGTACAGAACACTTCTGATTCCCCTTGAAAGGGTAAATTATGATTACATTCAAATACGCGTGCAATTGGATATATTTTTCGGTTGTCATTTACATTCCCCCCTGTGCTATACAAATGGCCTCAAATCTCTTGTATAGTATACAAGTAAAATACCATCGGTATTGTGCTTTTAATGGTAATACGGGCGGTCACTTCCTCTTCTTCTGAAAGACTCAATGACGTACATGTATAACCACGACATGACTAGTATGTGATGTCACCTTTTTACACATATACATGTAGGCCTATATTCTAAAAAGGTACCAATCGAGATGTAATATGGACTCTACAAGGGAACTTGTTTGCTTGAAATTTGAAATTGTCAACTATATTAATTTGCAAAGAAATTAAAAAAAATGTTGTTGTTGTTTTTTTTTTGTTTTTTGTTTTAAATTTTTAAATCTAAGCACAATACATGATGCATTAAAGCAGCTTAGCTTGAGACCAGAAGAGGGAGCGAGTATTAAAAAGAAAGAGAGAGAAAAAAGGGGGAGAGAGAGAGAGAGAGAGAGAAGGAGAGTGTGTATGCGCGTGTGTGTGTGAGGGGGGAGGGGTAGTAGTGTGTTCGGTTGGATGGGGTTATTTGTTTTACATTACAACTAATTTCATTTTTTCATCAAACGTACATCAGTATTGAAAATGTATTGAATCATGTAAGATGAAAAACCTCCGTATTTCTAAGAATGATTGAATCAATAACAAAAAAACTATTTTAAAAAAAGTGTGTGAGAGGGAGGGAGAGAGAGAGAGAGAGAGAGAGAGAAAGAGAGAGAGAGAAAGAGGTGTGGCGAGAGATCAGTCTAGGACAGATAAATGTCATGTAATCCATTAGGGAATTCGTCCTTCACTATTCTTGTAAGAAACGCCCAAATCCGGTGATTATGTTTTCCTTAATGGGTCATATGCTTCCCTATATATACTTTTATGTGTCGAGTGTATCCACAAATTTTGCAACCCAATGAACGTCATCAAGTTAAGGAATTTTCATACAAATTTGAACGTCACACACGACACAACAACACAGATCTATATTTTCTGCAAGACCTACATAATATTTGTAGAGTATTTGCAAATTCTTATTTTTACAAAATTATAGCACACTGAGCCGGAAAGCAAATTACCCCCACTACATTTCTGTTTTCAAGCATTGAGGCAAACCTGAACTATTATGACGCATCCCCAAAATATTGCCTGATACAGAAAACAAAGCAAGTTCTTCACACACACAAAAGAAAAGCATGCGAAAAAATAGTCAGACGTACAGTATACAACATTATTATGTCTTGACACAATAGATATATTTCGGAAAATGTGTGATTGTCTGATTTTATTTTACAGACGTGTATCAATCAGGTATGATTATTTACGTTTGCAGGGGACCATCCAATAGACGTGACTCAGTTTCTAACCGGAATCAACCCGAGTAAATTTATAGGCGAAAACAGAGAGCTGACAAAGTGAATACCACTAGACCAAATATCTTCTCCCTGCTGTATTTCTGATATTACTTTAAGGGCGCTATATGCATCACTAAAAGAAGAAGTTTGTCAAACAGAATGTAAACATGGTTACACTTTTCATCCCCGAGGAAAAGTGAAACCCGAATTCAAATGTACCATTGAACATTTAAAAAGTAAAATGTAAAAGTAGATGAATTGTAGAGTGTGCAAAATATCTACAAAAATTTAAATAAAAAAATGAAAAGGTTAGTTTCGAGAAATTAGATTGATAGTTCAAATAGAATTCAACTAGATTAGTATTGTGGTACAAATAACAGTAAATTCCTTCCTTCAGATATGAAACCAGGGATGTACATTTCAAAACTACATACCATTGTGACCACCGTTCACAACCTCCTTTTCAAAAAAATTCATAATTTTTTGAGAGTTAAAATGTACCTTTAAAGCTTGTTATGGATTGGCGCAGTTTTCCATTTGAGTGGTTCTTGTTTCGTGTTTACAATTCTTTTATAATAGGGTGGATTCGGATGACGCGTAATGGAATGTAAGATTTATACTGAAAGCTCATTGAACCTCATGACAAATTGTCAAGCACAAAAGTATTCTGTTATTGAGTTTATCACGCACTTGTGTTGGATCGTAAGCCTTTGCATTTGTTCTCAAGAGAGATTACATCCATGTTCCACATTGATATTCGATGCATGTGTTCAACGCACAGGCTTGTCTTTAACATGTTAAGGAAATTACTCTTATGAATCACCACGATTACATATTTCTGGAAATATATACTTCACATGTTATTCTTAAGATGTTTCGTCAAAAATAATCCCCCTGGTGAAATTATATTTCAGCTTTTTAACGAAATATTTTATCCTCTAACTAAGAAGTTGGAATGCTGAATTTTATATCACAATGTGGTTTTCTATCAAAAACTGTTATTTTGTAAACGCTTTTAATTATTGTTAATGAATGTATGACATTTTCTGAATTGATATTGGTTGTTTTTCGATTAGATGCTGTATCTCATGAGATTATACCCATCATATTATTGATGCAATCTGGTGAGAATAATAAAGTCGAGTTGTCAACAATTAATATTCTGTCGTAATAAGATAATTAAACGTGTAATAAAGGCGATTAATACCAATTTATTAATTATTAATTGGTAATCAGGAGAGACAATGATGATCATGAACTGATTTTGATATTTTTGTCTCCATTGCGCACACACACACATCCATTGGTTGTCATGTTTCATTCGTATGATTAATATTCAACATTAATTTATCATTTCATATTTCATGAATTTCATTGTATTAATTTCAGATCCACACGGGGTGACTCTGACTCATATACATTGAAGATATGATATTATTTCTGCAATGGTCATCAACACTAATATGATAACACGGGATACTAATATAGGAACGCACAGTTTCCAGATAATAAATTTGCTATTCAATCTATGCATGGAAGAGAAGACAGTGAATTGTGTATATCTGTGTACCATTGCAGTTTAAAAATAATGTTTAAAATATTATAATAAAATGACAGCAATCACATGAACATTTGAAAGCAACCGTTGCTACAATACCAACAAATCAGCATATTGTACTATATCTGTCAAATTGGAATAGTCGCACAAACTATCTCTACTCTAGTATATATCGACACGACCCTGATAAGGTTATCATTGATCCACCGTCTAATTGAATACCAGCGACAACGATTAATACATCTTAAACATGGCTTTGTGGGCCCTCCTCCGTCAATATGGCTTCTATACTTCCCCGAGTTATAAAGCAACGTATTCATTATGTAAGCTTTCACTTAATATGCGTTGCACCTGTTAACATTTTCACTTTGCGACGCCTGAAAACACCACTTAAATACAGGATGGCAATGTAACTTACCTATAGCAACAGTTGGTGGTAGGCAACGGGAAGCCGAAGTTATGGTTCCAATATGAAAGTGTATAATAGTTCTACGCATGAACGTAGTGCTTTCTCGCTCTTGTAAATACCTCCTTGGGAAGACGGTCTTGATAGTGTATTATTCAAGCGATTGATTTACTTAGGAAAATAACAATACACACCCTTGCTATATTGGCTTGGCAGCTTTTGTCGTCGCCTTTTATTTACCGCCACACCCAACACACCATGTGTGTTAAACTGTACGGTGTGTGCGTGTAAGATTGTGTGTGCGCGTGATGGGATTGTGTATGGGTGTGTATTATACATGGAACTCCAACCACGTAAACCGTGTAGCGGGGCTATCGCATACAAGAATAGAAAAGGCGTTACAACTTTTATGCGCTGAATAGTCAGTTCTGTTTCGTTTTGGAATTGCGTGTGTAGTGAACCTTATCAAACGAACTCTTTCTTCATTTTCGTGGACACACCGTTCTTTTGTATGAATATTTACCATTCCAATAAGGTATTTGAATGGTTTGTTAGAATTCAACAAAAGTATTGGTAGGATAGTTTGCTCTGATACATAAGGCTGGTATTTTTATGACATCAGAACAGACCCTCCCCTGAAAGTTTTATCTATAAACTGGGTCACAGATAAATTCCGCCTACATGTAATACTTACCTGGTAAAGATAAATAACTATGAGAAGATTGTGTGGCAAAAATAGTAAATTTAGACTAATTGCTAAATAAAACCGGACAAAGAAGAGGAAAAGAAGTGTCAAGGTTAAACCAAAAAAACTTCAATGGTCACGAAGATTTTAATTGTCAAGCATTGCTATTAGATGTGGTACAAAGCTTTTTAAAATGACCCTGATAAACGCTAGTTCCTATTTCAACTAAATTACCAAATTTGTATTTGTATAAACATCATGTACCAAAACGGTAAGATTAGAATTTCATTATCTATAAACTATACAGAAAAAATACTCCCTTTCCCGATAACTTAACTCCATTTTGATTGTTTTTCTTTCTTTTTTTTTACACATCGGTGTCGTAGGTTTCCATGAGATATCGTCAAAAGAATGTAGTGCTTCCGAACTTAGGAAGACAAAAATAATCTCATTTTGTGTAAAAAATTGCCACCTGTACAATAGAATATTATGTATATGTTCCGGAATAAAATACCGTTCATGGCCCAATCAGCCTAGCAATTTATCCTCATGATCTGCCCTTATTGTTCCTGTCTAATGCGATACCAGAAACTGAATGCTATGCATGTATATCATAGCACAGTCATCTAATAGTTATTAACGAGGTCAATATTGTTGTACACATAGCGGCTCTCCGGATAAGAAAGAGAAATCCAATACCGAAAGCAAATTTGAATAACATATTACCAGTGTTATGAGAGACTGTTCACACAGAGCATTTGTCATGGTCATTTTCGACACTTGCCTGCTGCCATCTACGAATCAAGTAAATACAATATAGGGAACCACGATTTTCCACGTACTTCCTGAAGAATAGCATTCACCCGTTACGTATGTCAATACTCAGAATTCGAATTGCATCAATTACGTGTTGTTGGATAGGACAAGCAATAATGTTTGTCCTACCTACCAACAATTATTTTGCATTCTGACTATTTAAATTAATATTTCAAATCACCACTTGGTGATTTTTTCGGGCATCCTAACCAGCTAGATGTCATTAAGTCCCTACTAGAATATCTCATATTTTGTTTAAATATGGTGGGATGCTTTCAATACACTTGAATGTGAAAGACCTTTGTATTTTCCGATCCAAGTTGTAAGGCCCCCTTAAATGACAAGTAAATGCCTGGCTATCATTGTTTGCATATTGAAAAGAAAAATACGGACTGTATAGTGCTTGGAAGGGGCTGTAGAGAGTGAATAAGAAAGAAAAGGCAAACTGAGCACTTATACTTAAACAGGTTGGAGAAAGAAAAAAAAAAAACTTCTAATAAGGGAAAGGGTTCCAAAGCACAATATGTCAATGGATTCCTCAAAAAAGAAATCGGGACCTATTGAAGGGGGGGGGGGGGGTAGTATAAACTATCGGGAGCCTTAGGATTGAGTGGTCATTCCACAAAAGGGCCCTTTTTGAGGGGGAGCCTGGCGCAGCTAGCCGTCGACTGGCGCAGTCGGCTAGCTGCGCCAGTCGTCGGCGTAGCCTGCGGCCGGTAGTTTTAGCCACAAAGCCATGTCCCATTTTATAACTACATTCAAGAGTCCCTCATTTCCAGGTTTAAGACGTTTTTTACAT
Source organism: Strongylocentrotus droebachiensis (assembly GCA_035222895.1). NCBI lineage: Eukaryota > Metazoa > Echinodermata > Echinoidea > Camarodonta > Strongylocentrotidae > Strongylocentrotus > Strongylocentrotus droebachiensis. The sequence goes on along the minus strand of JAVYIG010005624.1, from coordinate 100,678 downwards.
TTTCAGTTTTGCTTTTCTCGTTTTATTCACAATCTACAGTCCCATTTTATCCAGTATGTAAACAACTTTGCAACATGAAAACAATGTTGGACAGGGTTTTACTTCTCATATAAAAGCGCCCGAAACTTGCACGAGGTGATACAAAGGATCTTTTACATTAAAATCTATAAATAGCATCCCCGCTGTTCTTAATCAAAAAAAAAAAGAAGACCTTCTGAGGCCAAAAAGAAAAAAAGTCCGAAATAAAATGTACCGAGTTGCCATTTTGAAAAACAAAAAACAAAAGTCTATTCTTTACCTGTATGGATATTGAAAAAGATTGTCCTCCCAGACAAGCTTGATTATGATAAGGAGGAACAATATCTTCAATATAAACATCCAGTTTCTGTAAGGTTCCGCCTTGATATCCGGCAGTGTAGTGGTATTTTCCCCTTTGGATGAGGCAAATCTTCTAGCTGCAAAGTGGGGATCAGACAAAATCTATCAGAGCACACTTATAGTTGTCTGGACATATGACTTCGTTTGATTGTCATGTCGCGCTGGCGTACTGATGGGGGAGGGGGGGGGGGCAGTTGCCCCTCCCCCACATAAAATTAAAACGTTTATTTTTAATTCTATACCAGTGATTTACAAATGTTGATGTAATGATGTGATTTTTCGGGATTTTTTCTCACTTTTTTGTAGATTATACTTTTTATAAGTTCGTTGGAAAGTGAAGAAATAAAAAATCCCACATTTACAGTCAGGCAGAAAAAACATGCTTGTTTAGAAGCTTACATGACGGGGCTCGAGCCCCCCCCCCCCCCCCGCCAACACTTTTTTGAAAAAGTATGTTACAGAGTAATAGAAAGAAAGAAAGAAAAGTGATCTGCCAGTGTCACAAAATTAGGTATCACAATATGCTCATCTGATCGTTATTTATTTATGCATGCATGCATGCATGTTCACAATTTCACAATTCATTGGGGTTAACATCACATGAAAAAGAGTATAATAGTTAAATGCCTCAAACCCCTGAGCTTCCGGGGGCTCCACCCCAGAACCCCAACAAGGGTGATGCGGATTTTGTTTCTGCCCCCAAACGTTTTTGCCCATTACGCCACTGCCACGACGTTATTATGCTGAACAGATTTCCGTGACCCCTATATAGACAGAATAGCAACACAAGGAAATCAGAACATATCTGAATTTAAATTGTGAGACTAGGAGGAAACTTTGTGCTCTCAAGTCTTGGCAAGGGCTATTGTCGATGCTTGAAGTAGTTTGCAGAATTTTTCTTCTGTCTCAGACCACCAGCCAAGGTAATAGACCTGGCTTCAATTTGCTCTTTTTGTCTGCACTATAGGAGAGAAATACGAAAACAATTCACCAGTAGTGCAAAATTTAGCCCGGCCCAAACTTTCTTCTTGTTGGATAACTCCTTATTGGATTTTTTTTTGTATTGCCTCGTTGATGCTTCCTATATAGACTGACAATGTCAAGCAGTGTCTTCAGTGTTTTTATTAGTGTGTTCACCTAAGTATTATGGCGTCTTTACTAAGTTGGAGCAAGTCTTTCTTTGGACTCTTGCTTGTATTGTTCTACATGGTTGTTACAAGTAATGGTGAGTAAATAAATACACATTATTATCTTTACGAAACGATGTGCCTTATAAATAACCTCCGTTCATTCAGAAAGTACACTTGAATAAGAGAAAAACAATTAGTTATGCTGTAAAAATAAGTGTTTTTTTTTAAATACTCTTTTTTGAGCCAATATAAGTCTATACAAATTACATTATATTTATGCGGATATTTCATGCGTAGCGTTACTTAATTCTAAGTGTGACAAAAAAAAAGAAAAAAACAATAACCTTAAACTCTTTTGACTGTTAAAAGCTCAAAAGTCAAAGCTCGAACAAAAGTGATGTTTGCATCGCCCTGGGAGAGATTCGCCGCTACCAGAAGAACACTGAACTTCTCATCCGAAACTACCATGTCGTTCAATAATAAACGATGTGCATGATACTAATTTTGTTCGGTATAATTTGCATATATGCGCAGATTGAAGTAAACAAAATAACTGACATTTCGTTTTTTGCACACCTGTGTAACCGAATGGTGTGTTTTCAGTCAGATTCTGGTGATAAAAGTGTATAATTTTCTGAACGAATTGGGCTTTTACGGAACTAATTTTATGAATCCACAAACTGCCGCATTCGTACGTTTGTCGACATGCTTGACGATGCCCCGTGATTGTACTTTTCTCATTTGCTTTTTTATGAAATATTGTATGAAATAATGCGCTGAGCTTGGAAAAGTTATAATCAAATGTCTCTTGTTAGCTCACGAATGATTGACAAATGATGTCACAAGATGAATGAGATCTGGAGCATTCTTTGAGGATAGAGCTTACCAGATCTGAGAAAGTTATTAAAAAAAATATTCAAAAATCTATGACATATATTTAGATGTCTAAATAACAAAATATGAGTTTTATTGAATGTCACCTGACCTTTAATAAGCGACTGGTAGAAGGGAACTAATACTGTAATATCAACTCTGAACTCCTTTAGTTTTCTCAAAAAGTACAATCTTTGGCTTGCTTTACTATCTACAATCTGTGAGTTTCTAATCCAATTTAGCTTCTTATCAACAAATGTTCCCACGTATCTATATTCTGAAACTTATTCAATACAATGATCATGCACAATCAAAGATTTATATATTTGGTGTTAGGGTGAACAGCGGAAGTCAACAATAATTTCCTTAGCTCTGTTTACATTCAAGACCAAACGACGACCAGTCAAGAAATTGTTTAACTTGCTCAGACTAAACCATGGCTGATGCTACTGGGTTTTTAGGGGGGCTCGAGCGCCGACCCCGCCGTTCCGTGGGCCCTGTATTACAGATATTTTAGTAAGGTTACATTGGTTGCCAAAAAGGCGAAGCATTGCAATTAAGATACTTTTGGTCGTTTACAAAGCTTTGAATGGGCAAGCCCCAAATTATTTGTCTACATTATTATCTTTTAAATCACACCCATAAGCAAATTTATCAACGAAATACACAGGACAAGCTGCCTTCTAAAGCTACCTCACACAAAGATAATCTCTTGGAGATTGCGCTTTCAGTTCCACCGCCTTACGAAAAGCCTTATCTGTTGTTGTCATCAAAGTTTTTGTTGAAGACGCACTTGTTTTCTGAAAGATTTTGAATAGGTTTTTTGTATTGTTTGTAAAGTATTAGTGTTAGGATTTTTGTTTTCATCACTGTGCAGCAGAGTATATTCATATAGTAGCTGTGCTTTTTAAATCGTTATTATAATTAGGGCGAGCCATAATGTATGTCCATAAATGAGTCTACATTTAAATACATATCGGAATACATATCGAAAATGGTTTATTTACCATGTTGACAAAACGAAAACAGACAGCTGAGAGTTACAACAAAACAAAAAAAGCTCTGGGAAAACATGTAAATGTAGAGAAATTATTGCTAATTGGAGTATCTAGAGATAAAAGGAATATCAAATATCGATGAAATATAACTAAGCAACGTCTGAGCCATTCTATTGTTTTATTTTTTATTGAAGGGGGGGGGGGGGGTGTCTTGAATATTTAGTTTCTATGTATAAATTCAAATTTAAATTCAAACTTTATTGATTTCAATCCAAACAGATTATTATTAATTTTTGTACATTGGATAACAAATTTCAAGGTTATAGTGTAACATAGATAATTGAGTGTTCCCTTATAATTTCTGATGTTATATACAATTATTATTAAATATTGTACTCATAAGCTTACATTAATTTAACTCATAATGTATGATATTTCGGTTGTAGCACAATATTATACATATATATATATTTATGTATCAGAATTGATAGTTTCTCTGACTGTGTACATTATTTCTACCATTGTTATCTATATCTAAGTATTTTTATTTTTATTTGAAATCCAACCTCAAGTTTTGGTTGCAATAAAGAAACAGTAATAATAATAATAACAAATTCTTAGTCATGTGCATGCTATTAAATCTATTGTTGACTATTATTTTGTTTTTCTAGGAGACATCGTAGACCTGACATTAGTGACCAATCACCCCCTACTGGATCCTCCCAACTCACTTGATCAATATATCGGTGCTTACCTAGGTCAGAAAGATGCAAGCATCAGAGACAGTATCACGTTTGACCGCATTATCCGGACCGTTGATACTGCAAGTCTACCAGACTATAGCGACACAGTTAATGAAGGTCACCGTATAAGAAAGCTAATATTCGAACAGTCTAATCAAACCAAGGCATCAGGAGCATTCCATGCAGCTTTCGAATATGAAGGAACGACACGTACTTCTTCAACTGTTGTCTTGATGCACAATGGTGAGTATAAATATTTGTAAAATCGAGAGTCGTTAATACGTTGTTGAATTATATTGAATTATGTTAAATTATTTTCGTTCAATGTACTTACCTTGTTAGGCGCCTTGAGCATCTCTTGGGGTGGATATGTGCGCATTATAAATGTTGTTATTATTATTATTATTTTATTACCTTGGTCACATCGCTAAACCAACTCCAAACCGACGAGGTAATGTAACTCGTTTTACCGAGTCAGTAATCGGTCTTTTTTCGGTCTCATTGGTGTTACTGATTTATAACGTTTGTACGTTATTTCCGTTTCTTTGAATATACATGTATAACAGCATGCACAGGCAAATGGGAGCAGCCATATATTTTTTGAATTTTTATAAATGTTTTAACTCAGGGACCAATAATGATTGACCTAGGGACGTTCCTTAATAATTTTATTTAAGAGAAACATACAACTAGCTCCAGACTACAGGAAATCAATTTCCCCAAAACTGAGACTAATTATTTTAAGAAGATCTTTGAACTTTCGAAAACGAAATTAGGGTTCATGTACATGTATTTACACTGTCCTATTTCTTGAAACTTGTAAGGAAAAATCTCTACTTAATATTGTAGGAGGACACTGACAAAAATCAACAGATGGAAAACATTTGGAATCACTAAAAAAAAAAACATTTTCACAATTGTAGAAGTGATAGAGCAATGATAAAACGTCGAAAATTCGGATACGAGATGCATTTTCTGAGCAAGTTCTTTACTCATTCCCTGACCTGATGTAATATAACAATATGGTATTTCTTGTCTTCAGGTAGCCTCGTCAATTTAAATATTGTTCATTCCGAGGGCCTGCAATCATACTTCTCCCGTTTCAGCCGGGCGACCCTGATACGGCCCCCGAGCATTGAAGAATTTATTCCCACCGGGTACCCATTTATTTCATTGTGGGGAAAGAAGCTAATATAGATTAATGTCTTGACAAACAAAAGTATTGCCGTGACAGGGATTCGAATCTGTACCATGTACTTCAGTTACTTTACTACTAGACCACGACACCTTCAATATAATTATTGACTCAGATAATTGTCAAAATATATCTTGTAAGCCTGTACATACATTCAAAAGAATACCCCATTTTGACTTTTACATTTGATGATTTATATACGCCTACTTCCAGTCCTAAAAATCAAGCGTACATGTGCTTATGATTGGAAAAAGGAACACCATCCATATACTTACAAACTGGTAGGCCTATACAGATTACACAGCGTATATATACAATAAATCATTTTTGTTAGAAGAAGTTTTCCCCAAAGCTGCTTCCCTGCATGATTTGTTTTATTTTGTAGCATATTAATTTATTACTCCCATTTACTTTACAGCGACAATCTTGCCTGAACAGACAACTTTGACTGTCCATGTCGGGGAAACTGTTACAATCGCTGTTGTCACCAACATAACGGAAGATGACCTCCGGTGGCGGTTTAATGGTGATATGAAGATATCTGACAGTAATGGAAAGCAGAGTCTTACATTGGAGAACGTGCAGCTTAACCAAACTGGGGTATATACGTGTTTTCTATCTGGAAAACGATGGGATGCAGGAAATGCAATATTCCTTCTTCATGTCGTCAGTAAGTTGACAGCCGTACATGTATCTTACCCTAGTTATTATCTTTTTCTGAAGCACTTTTTAATTTCCAACATCGTTGAACTCGCGACAAAAGTACTTATAATTCTACATTATTGTTTCAGCGAAATATCAGTGAAATGAATGCGAAAGGCCCCCAAAATGAATCTAAGTTCTGTGGATTTCAGCGTATTTTCACGGCTGTTCCCATACTAACATGACACTTTTGTTTGTTATAGATTCCTTTTCCTTTTTTTTTAATCGTGCGAGAACACTTTGAAAATGCTGGATCCAACATTATAAATCTTACATTTTGAAAGAGTAGTCACTCCGCGCCCCTTTTAAATGGTGATTTAACATTTCAGTTTTTAGAGATGCATGTCGATGCATATTGGAATAACGGTTATCTACTTCTGATATTGTTTGATGCCGGATTCTCATACACTTTGAAATACTAAAACTGTTTATTTAAATCAGAATGCCCAGCTCATCGTTGGGGATCTGAATGTGAACATACCTGTACTGAGTGTCTCAATGGAGGCATGTGCGATGCAGACTCAGGAGAGTGTGTATGTCCTCCTGGTTTCAACGGGACAATATGTGAACACGGTAGGTTTTTACACTTTATTGGGTCCTCTGCGCTTCGAGACACTGGCAAAGACATACTTGTTAAACAAGTCGGGGGTGGGGGCACACACAATTGAAGAGTCGCATACTTACTTCTTTTTTAAAGCAATTTTGTTTTATTTCTCCAAATGTGTAATACAAACCATAACATACAATTGAATAAAATAAACGTGTTCAATATTGATTGCTTTTACATAAACGTAATTAAACAAAAACTTATTTGCAGTATATATATAACTTAGCAACAAAGTAAACGTATAAGTACCTAAACAAAATCAATTGTAAATGTTATTCACTTATTTAATAAAAAAACTTAAACAAATCTGGAGGTAATTTTACTGGAACAATGCCTTCTCCTCCCTGCCCCTCCCTGCCCCCTCCCTCACACAAACCCCCTACCCACCCACCCACACATATACTCACTCCACACCCCCACACACACACTACTCACTTAGTGGATGTCTGCTAAAATTCTCAACTCAAGAAAAATATACTAAATAAGTAAGTTGTCCAGGCCGCACATGCACAACGCACACACACGCACGCACACATTTCAGTTTTGTGGATGACTCTTTTTTCAAAGTGGATGAATTTGTGCCCCCTTCCTCCCTGACTGACTACCCATATGCTTCAACAACAAGCTTCCGAATAGAAATTTCCTATTATATTTACTTTTAGTTTATACACCCCTTTTGTATTTACATGTTCTGGATTAAGCTCAATATTTTTTGATGTGAATAAATACAATGATTTCATGTTAATTACATGCTTGAAATAAAGTTAAATCTGCAATACTCTATAATGTACGTAATACGTATAGTGATAACATTAACAAAGCTTTCATTAATAAAATTCAATCGATGAAACCCTGGTATAAGGAAACAGCATTGTTTCGTTGGCATTTCCGTACATTTTGATCGTTCAATACCTAAAACTCTTTTCAATATAGTTATCACACGAATCAAAATCAACTTAACTCAATTTCGATACCGTATTACTAATCTGTTGCGTAAGCTCGTTTGACACTCTATTATGAAGGCACTTGTTTCCTTATCCCTTTATTGTCATTTTATCCTAAGTCCTGGGCAGCAACAGGTTCGGGCAGGATGGCAGCTTTTCTTGTAATTCCTCAAGAGATGATCACAGTCCAGGATGTCGGGGTAAACTCTTCTGCCTACCAGACCCCTTTGGATGCACCTGTGCAGCAGGATTCATGGGAATCAATTGTAAAACAGGTACCTTTTTTCATGTGAATCAAATTCTGGAATCATTCATGATTCCAGAATTTGCGATGCGATTCATTTTTACTACGAGAGACCTCCAAAATACATCATCTTGAAAGAAAAATGTATATAACATATTCGTTTATAAAAACGGATTGCTCATAAATTTACATGTTATTGTATATTTCAACAGTTTTTCACATGTCTATTCTGGGAGATAAATTTATTTTTCATGAAAGAGGTCTCCAACGCTTGGCATATTTTATATTCTCTTGCGTAAGTGAAGGTAACGAGAAAAGAGATAAAATAAAACAAATCAACCTTGACGCAGCTTTCATTATTAGCCCTGACAAAAACTGAATACGAAAGACAGGGAAAGACAAAAGTGACGAAGAAGGCATATTTATATTTGTAGTAATGAATGGGTTAAACCATTTGATTCTCAAGACTGAAAGAAAGGTTGCTCCACGTGTGACCTTTCAACTCATATGATGAGAACAGGTATTCGTTTACATAGAAGTGCTTTTCAAAGGTCAATTAGTCTTCTTGTCAAGTACATACTAAGGCGTTAAGATGGACCTTGATTATGGCATTTCCTCACGATTTAATTTGGTCTGTCTTATATTTTGTGAAACCTTAACTTCAAATAAGCCTAGGTATATCTTGAATAGAGTATTCGTATAATTTATGAGTGCGTATCAAGAAACATGGTAACATGATAATACAATGAAGTAGAAACCTCTTTGAAGATGAAAGAGATTCCATAATGGGATATACTCTGCCACTCAAAATATAAGTTTTGTTATCTTTTAACAAGTGGTGCTTGGGTTGAGGGTGAATATGTTTGTTTTTTCTTCATTATTTTTTCATCACGTAGATGAACACAATTAATAATATTCTTTTCCGAGGGACATTAATTCTTTCATCCGTGTTCAAAAAGACGCACACAAATAAACAAGCGAAACATTATTCCGTTTTTTAATAGTCATTTTTGTTCTACATGTATTTTATATTTGAGGTAGAGTTGGAAAACTATGGACTCTTTTCCGTTTTAATCTATTTAAGTAATCATTAATGTGCAAGCACGTAGCCCTTAAGAAAGGAATACCGAATTTTTCGAGGAGCTACACAAATTTGTCCAACGTAAGGAATTTCCTAGCTAAATCAAGTTAGGGCAAAATATCGCACGAGTAAAACAACATGCATGTACAACAATTCTTCACTTTAAAACTCATGTACTATAAACTATAATAATTCCATTTAAATCGTTCGAAGTAGTTCCCCTTGGATCAAATATTGATATATAGAGGATCAGGCGCGCACGCAGCGGGAGGGGGGGTTTGAACCCCCTCATTTTTTTTTTCGTGTGATTTTTGATGAAAACCCCCCTCTATTTTTTTAAATTAAAAAAAAATTTAAAAAAAAAAAGGTTTTATTTTTGTGTATGCAATAGGGTGACCCCAAAAGTGACCTTACCCCCCCCCCTCCTCTTGATTCGTTGCGAAATTTTTGGGACTAAACAAAAAAAAATGTGCTCTTACACCGCACCCCCCGCTCCCCCCCCCCCCCCCGCTTATTCAGCGGCTGGCAGAGTCGTTGCGAAATTTTCGGCGCGATTTTCAAATTTTAAACCCCCGCCCTTCGAAAAAATCCTGCGTACGCGCCCGTAGAGGATGATCTACAAATACATATAGAAACCTCCTTATTGAATATGTCTGGGTTATTCATTCGACAGTGACTGGAATTTAACAGATGATTTGAAAATAAATGTAATCGAGCTTAATAGATTTATCATTAGATAGATCTATTTGAAAACAATAAAAAGAAGTACTTATGCACCTATGGTCGGGAGCTAATTTAAGAAGAAAAAACTGAAGTAGTAAAACCAAATCTACCAAACATTCAAAACGCACCCTGAATACCTCATTGACCTATTTATTTAGGATTTGTTTGAATTCATTCTCGAAATTTAATATCGAGCCATCAATTACATCTGTGGACTTTGGGTTCTTGGGGCTGCCCCTCAATGTGAAATATCAAAAAGCACATTAGGCCTACCTCATAATGGTGTTCCTTGTCTTTTATTACTTGATCAATCCCCATGATTTTTTTTTAAAGAATGTAACCCAGGAACGTATGGAGCAAATTGTTTGCAAGAGTGCCACTGCTATCCACGTAACACCTGTACCAAGGATACAGGAGAATGTATTGATGGGACTGCGTGTCAAGAAGGCTGGACTGGTGTCAACTGCCAAGGTGATTTTTTTTTAAACAGACAGTTTTCATAGAAAGGTTGTTTTTTATTTTTACTATACATTATTATCATAAAATAAACACATCACGATAAAAGAGCAGAAATCCATTTTGTCCTTCATTATTTATTGCGCTTGTCAAAGCAAGAGGCAAAAACACAACAAGAACCAGGGGGATTTTTTTTTTGATTAAACAGATTACTAGTTCAAGCTAATGCATGGCTAGATTTGCAGTTAATTATCATTTGACACGCATTCCCTGCTTTTGTCTATTATGCTGATTTGAACGATGGAATTCGTTCTCTAATCCATGCAGACTTTAGTTTTGTCATTGATATAAAACATGAACATAGTTTGGTCAAAGGTAACATATCATTATTAGCAGTTTCTCTTAAATTCAACTATATACATTCAGTACGTCATTTTAGGTTTTTATAAAGAACCATCTTATTGTCTTGTGAAATATTATGTTTGTTAATGCCCATGCAATCGAAGTGTTCTTGATGTTATAGATTGTTTTTGCACAACAGTAATTGAAAACAAAATATTGTTCAGAACAGTGCTAATGGGTTGAATGAATTTGCTTATACGATTAAATACTCTGCTCTCATGTCTTGATATTTAATCGTAACTACAATTGTAGGTGAACCTTTGAGAGCCGGATGTTTAGTATTAAGATTAAGATATCCGCACATCAATTGTTAGACAAACTGGAAGTACTTGTTCTGAACTATTCTATACTATTCTGAAGTACGTGCTCTCCAGTTAGAAGCTTTATTTTAAAAGCATCATATTTTGAAAAGTTATTGTTTTTCCCATAGTGGTAAACTTGAACCCTGTTTATTATTGTTTCCTAACATTCTTTACAGTTCGAAGTTCCCCCATTCAGGACGTTGACGCTGATACATGTAAGCTCACATTGGCTGATAGTTCAACATAAGAATAAAGGCGTGTTAAGATATGAAGCACACAACCTGAGCGGTTACAACGTGTAAATGAATTTCATTTGCGACTTGCGAGCAACAAATAATAATAATAATAATAATATTGATAATGATAATAATAAAGAAATATATAAATTAAAAATACTACTACTACTACTACCTTATATTAGAACCACTACTCCTGCAACTAATATAATAAAAGTATCAATATCTGGCATTAGTATTGCGCCATCTATATATAGAACTTCTATTCTGAGGCGCACAAGGAGAAATAGATAAAAATAAAGCTATGGTCACAACCCCCATATGTAGCCTGCTCGACAGCTGGGTGGCGATTTTTTAGCCAATTTCGCCCGGACACCGAGCGGCGGCGGCCCGGGCACTGCTTGTTGTTAGGGCATCGCTCGGTCACCGCTGAAGTTTTAACGCGGAGTTAAAATTCGGCGGCGCCGGCTCACTTTTCACTCGACGCCCAAAATACGCTCGGTGCCCGAGCGGTCACCGCCCGGGCACCGACCTAATCGAGCGTTCGCCGTCGAGCGATTTAGGTCAAAAATCGAAGCCGCTAGGTCAAAGGCTGCAGAGAGGTCGTAGCCCGTCGGTGCAAGGGCAGCGACCGCCCGGGCACCGTATTTTGGTGCCCCGCCGATCACCGGCCGGCCGGCGGGGCAATTTCTTTAAAATCAGCCGGTGGCCGGTGGGAGACCGCTCGGGAAATCGGTGGGTCTACCGTCGGTCACTGCCGGGACGCCGCCCGTAGAAGCACCCCGATTTCGCCCAGTTTTGACCGCCCAGGCTTCACTGGTGCTTTACAGCCTACCCGACTTTTTTAAAAATCGCTGGGCGATGCCTAAATTCCAGTGGCGAACGAGCAGGCTGCAAATCGGTCGGTCGCCGCTCTGAGTTGTGACCATAGCTTAAGTGTCTGAATAACAGAGGCCCTGCGCCTATACTGAGCTCTCTGTTTAAGATTCAGGAATGTGAAGTGTATTACACTTTACGTCATCACAAAAAGAAACCGCTGCAGTTTAACTCTAAATATCTGAATGAATTATGTAAAAAATATGTGAGGCATTACCATCTTTGTTGTGATAAACGGTAACTAGAAATATAACTGCCCTGCGAAATTGCTACTTGTCATTAGATACCTAGATTTTTATGATTATGTAATCCTGTGTTGGTTAGTGGTATGTGCGTGTGTGCAGGCGCGCCGGAAGCAATTTGGGATGGGGGGGGGGGGCAAACATTCCAGGGGGCTGACCTTCCAGGGGCAGTAACGTAATGAGAAAAAACGTTCGGAAGGGGGGGAGGGGGCAGACGAAAAATTTGCATCACCACAAGTCTTACACGTTACATACAGGTCCCGCGGAACGTTTTTCGAAGTGGAGTATTAACGATCAGGTAGAGCGTAAATTGGCGTGGGGTCCAAGGGGTTAAGGGGCTGAGCCCCTGGAATCTCAGTGGTTTTAGGTATTTAATTACGGTTAGATGAGCATCCAGGGGCCCTCTTTGAGGCAATTGACGTGTTCCAGGGGGGGGGGGGGAGCCCCCAGAAGCTCAGAGTTTTTAATATTTAACTACGGTCAGATGAGCATCCAGGGGCATTAGGGCCCTTGGTGGGGTCCAGGGGGGCAGAGCCCCCGCAAGCTCAGGGGTTTAAGCTATTTAATTACGGTCAGATTAGCATCCAGGGGCTCGCCTTAGGGCCCTTGGTGGGGTCCAGGGGGCAGAGCCCCCGGAAGCTCGGAGGTTTTAGGTATTTAATTATGGTCAGATGAGCATCCAGGGACCGCCTTAGGGCCCTTGGTGGGATCCAGGGGGCAGAGCCCCCGGAAGCTCAGGGGTTTAAGGTATTTAATTACGGTCAGATGAGCATCAAGGGGCCCGCCTTAGAACCCTTGGTGGGGTCCAGAAGGGAATAGCCCCTGGAAGCTCGGGGGTTTTAGGTATTTAATTACGGCCAGATGAGCATCCAGGGGCCCGCCTTAGGACCCTTGGTGGGGTCCAGGGGGCATAACCCCCGGAAGCTCGGAGGTTTTAGGTATTTAATTACGGTCAGATGTGCATCCAGGGGGCAGAGCCCCCGGAAGCTCAGGGGTTTTAGGTATTTAATTACGGTCAGATGAGCATCCAGAGCACCCAGGGCCTTAGGGTCCTTAGTGTTGTCCGGGGGCGGAGCCTCTGTAAGCTCTGAGGTTTTAGGCATTTAATTACGGTCCGATGAGCATTTTTTATACCTTATTTGTGACATGGGCAGGTCACTTATTTTTTCTCACCGTCTTTCTTTCTTTTTCTCTTTAACATACTTTTTCAAAAAGTGAGGGGGGGCAATCTGATATTTTAACAATGTTCTCTCTTCTCATCTTCATTTTCAGCGATTCCTGGTACAACATCGGCAAGCTCTGGTACCACTTCTGCAACCATCTCTATCGTTGAAACCACTTATGCTACAACTCATGCTTCTACCAGTGCTACCTCTCTTGCCACCCCTTCCATCCCTTCACAGCCTGATCCTTCTTACGCCATAGCGAGCTTCTACTACACCAAGGTTAACAATGGCGAACCTACAACATTGGTTTGTGTCGTGACAGGATCCCCTCCACCGACCTCTGAAAACATCAGTGTCACCCATTCAGCTGGTGAAGATGAAGGGATTGTCCTTTTGGAGAGCACTGTCCATGAATCAACCAGGACATCCCGGTACCAGGTTAGGGTGAGTCTCGGTGAGGCACCTCTGAATTTCACTTGTCTTTTGCGCAGACTGGACGGGGAAAGTGTCTCAAAAGATCTGACTGTCTCTGTTTATGGTAAGTAATTCTGAACCGCAAAAACATCTTGTTTTGCTACGATCAGCTGACAAGAGCTTATGCGTCCTTTTTAAGCATTCACTGTTAATGCGATTGGAATCGTAGTAAGATACTCTTTTTTATTGCAGATAAGTAAAAGTGCCTTGTATATCTACATGACATGGTATGTCACAAACAAGGAATACAGATAATTAACACAATTTGTCACTTTGTTTACATTGCCTTTCCTGTATATTAAAGCTATCAGGACCATCACCCCCGGAAAAATACCCCTCCCCCAAATTACCCCCATCTCGTGGACAAGTATTACCCCCCGTGAAACATCATCCCCCCCCTAGGACAATCCCCCCAAATTACCCCTTGTTCGTTAAAGGGAAAGTCCACCCTGATAATAAGTTGGTTTTAATAAAAGCAGATTTTTTTTTCGGGGGATAATTGTCCTGGGGGATGATTTTCCAAGGGGGTAAATTATGTGGAGGTGTGATAGTCGATTTTTTTAAAAACATTTTTGCTATAACCGAAAGTGCGATCGCAGGCACAGTACCGACTTAAAGGTACCATGTCCCATTTGCAGGCCAAACAAATGAAAAGGTTAAATTCCAACGGCATTTGAAAGATGATACTAATTTAAAACTTCCCCTCCCCCACAAAAAAGGGGGCTTGAAAATGTCTTTAAGTTGGAAAATAACGACTATTAGTTGTCGAATCGACCTAAGAGCTATAGAGCCGGTAAGTAGTAGTCTGATTTCAGACCATTGTATCAAATGGTTGTACGTTTTATGCTGCGCAAAGATTCAATCAGTTTAATTTTGGCCATTACAAGAAGTGTGTTATTGATGTAGACTGTAGATGTACCTTTTACAGCCCATTTTATGTATGTTATTACCAAAGAAGAAAAAGGCCAGCCAGTCACTGAATAGTGTCTGACAGTGAAGTCTAGCAAGTAAACTGGTTTCCTTGCATAATTTGAATATTAAGACACTACTAACGTTTAAATTTCACAATTAGGACATACATGACATATTCACAATTCCTGCAAAGTTTTACATAATTTGATGTTGGCTGCAAAAGGGACATGGTATCTTTAAAGGGAAAGTCCACCCTGATAATAAGTTGGTTTTAAAAGTTGTGGGTTCAATGAGGTGTTGAGAAGCAGAACGGAGAGATCGAGTCGAGTGGGTATGTAAGGTGTAACAAGTTCAGATATGTAGCTGGGACAGAGTTGATGAAGTGCTTTTAAAGTTAGAATGATGACTTTGTACTGGATTCTCTGGGATACGGGTAGCCAATGGAGTTCCTGTAGAGTGGGGGTGATGTGCTCTTGCCTTGGTAATTTGGAAACTAATCAGGCAGCTGAATTTTGAATTCGCTGAAGCTTGGCGATGTCTTTATTGGGGAGATTGATGAGGAGACAATTTTATTACACGAATCAAGAAGGGAGGTGACAAAGGAGTGGATAAGGATCTCAGTTGTGTGATTATCTATATAACTTCTATTCTGAGGCGCAGAAGGAGAAATAGATAAGAATACGTGTCTGAATAACAGAGGCCCTGCGCCTATACTGAGCTCTCTGTTTAAGATACAGAAATGTGAAGTGTATTACACTTTACGTCATCACAAAAAAAAACCGCTGCAGTTTACCACTAAATATCTGAATAAATTACGTAAAAAAATATATATGAGGCATTACCATCTCTGTTGTGATAGAATGAAAATGATGCGTTTTTAAGGGGATTTAAACGGTAACAAAAAATATAACTGCCCTACGAAATTGCTACTTGTCATTAAAATACCAAGATCTCTATGATTATGTTATATAAACAAGTGTAAGCCTGTGCGTGCGTGCGTGAGGCGTATAATCTGATATTTTAACAATGTTTTCTCTTCTCCTCACCTGCATATTCAGCGATTCCTGGTACAACATCGGTAAGCTCTGGTACCACTTCTTCAACCATCTCCATCGTTGAAACCACTTATGCTACAACTCAAGCTACTACTAGTGCTACCACTTTTGCCACCCCTTCCATCCCTCCTCAGCTTGTTCCTTATTACGCCATAGCGAGCTTCTTCTACACCAAGGTTAACAATGGCGAACCTACAACATTGGTTTGTATCGTGACAGGATCCCCTCCACCGACCTCTGAAAACATCAGTGTCACCAATACAGCCGGTGGAGATGAAGGGATTGTCCTTCTGGGGATCAATGTCAATGAATCAACCAGGACATCACGGTACCAGGTTAGGGTGAGTCTCGGTGAGGCACCTCAGAACTTCACGTGTCTTTTGCGCAGACCGGACGGGGAAGGTGTCTCGAAAGATCTGACTGTCTCTGTTTATGGTAAGTAATTCTGAACTTTAACAGCATACCTTCTTTTGCTTTGATTTATTATAAGATGGTTAGAAGAATCCCTGCAATCTGATTGGTCAATTACTGTGTAGTTTTTTTTACTGGATGCACGCGATATCAACACGATATATCCGATATTGGAATCGATAACACCGATATCCCGATTGTTTGCACTTTTTCTCTTCTCGACTCCACTCAGGAAAAAAAAAAAAAAAAACAAGATTGCGAAATCGCAGCGGCAATTTGATCTTCCAGAAGAAGATTTAATGACTTTCTTTTGTTAAGGTTTCATGTAAAGGTCAGTTAGGCCTGACCTTATTTTGTTAAGGATTATGCCTAAGTCATTCTATATTTGTTTAATCTATTGCACAAAGTAACAACAGACAAATTATGCAAATTTAAAAATCATGTGTCCGGTAAAAAAATTATGCGTCCGGTAATTACCGGACGCATGACTTTGCCATGCATCCGGTAAATCTGTAAAATAACAAAATGTTGTATTTTTGACAATTTTTGGGGCCCCATCTTATCAAACAGATGATGCACAGGTTTAATTCGTGGGTCGGTGGAATTGTGTGCACGCGGTACCTTTGAATTTGGTCTAAAACCCATTCGGCGGCGCCTCGTGGGTTCAAACCATTCAAAGGTACCTTGTGCACACAATCCCCACCGACGCACTCAAACCTGTGCATCATTAATTTTGTTTACTGATAAGAGCTTAGCGTCCTGTGTAAACATTCATTGTTAATGCGAATGGAATTGAAGATGCTTTGTACATCTCCATGTACGTCACAAACAATGAATACAAATAATAAACACAATTTGTCATTTTTTTATATTGCCTTTTCTGTCTTCACAATGGTTTCCATGTGACAGGTGGCTATCTCATCAACTCAGCTTTCAATTAACACAAGAAAAAGAGGATCACGGGGGACCAACGGTCACCGCTTAGGCATTGTTTTCTATATAGAGGGAGCAAGTTGCTACAAGTACCGGTAGTACAATGGGTCTTTAAATATGTAGTCTTAAAATTTGGATGGCTTCATACAAATGTTTTTGAAACTCAATTTACGTTTTATCAGAACCACCAAGCTTTGTTGAATCTAACTTACTCGTCCAAGAGATGACATCTCACTCGGTCACCATACGATGGACACCTTGGAATGAGACTTATGATCGTGGTGATGGGCCAGTGATTGGATATCGAGTCTACTACAGCACACACGGACAGGCTGACATAGCCAGTGCTTCAGGAGATGTCATCAGAGATACAACTTTCACCATTACTAATTTGACACGGGACACAGAGTATGATTTCAGAGTGACTGCTTCGAGAGAGGGCCCAGCGGGTGAGGGGATGTATAGCTCAGCAGAAAGAGCTAGGACAAAGTGTACTGGTAAGAGCAGGAGACTATTATCATAACAACTAATAATGGGTGGATCATCAACATCATTTTGACGGCCGCAGTCGGGATGGAGTATTAACGCTTTCTAACTGAAGATTGAGATTATGGGAATTTATATCGTTTAAAATTGTTGGTGGCTAAAGTAAGTTAAATGAGATTAATTTATCTGTTGTCATTTTTTTTTTACCGTTGTTGAAAACAAAAGCACTTAACCAAGCATGTACCTTACAGGTTCCGCCCATTTTATTCCTCGAGCTGAAGATTTATTAATAATAGCAAATATAGTCACGATATTATCATAATTAATGATAAATCTGATAAAAGTAAGAGTATAGTTAATTAAAAATTATGATTGCTTTTCTTCTCCTGACCATTAGGACATAAACAGTGATCATTTGACGTCCCAAAGACGTATATATTGCATTGCATTCTTTACAAAAATTATATTTTAAAATTTCCCGCTCTCAAATGTGAGGCTGGTAAATATGGACTCACCGTAGCAAATTCACATTGAAAGCAAAATAATTTGTAGACAGTACACTATTCACCTAATGTGAATATTATCTTGTTAGTTGTTTTAACCAGCAACTGAATTACAACCAAAACAACTTAATTGTCTTTATTTTGTTGTAATCCTTTTTTCAGCACCTTCTGAAGCGACTGTTCTGTCTGTGAGAAAAAGAAGTCAAACAATCATCACTTTGGATTGGGAGGTGAGCTGAAATGATTTCATTGCATTTAATTTTCTTATTATTAACTATTAAGAAACACAATTCAGTTCAATTTACTTCATATCAATAATAACAATTCGCTAAGTTGGGAGATGAACACCAAAGGGTTTGAATTTTCAGTATGAGCGCTTATAAACAGACCCAAATACCGCAATTTAAAATTCACAATGGTACACATTACTAAAAGTCCACTCGAAGTATCATTTTGTACGTTAATTAGTTTGGATAAATCGTTTCGTATGTTTACTCCGTATAAATATATTAGAATGTTTGACGGTGAATATGGCGAACTTAACATTTGAAAATTAGTAAAATGGGTGAATTCTTCCCGTTTGTCATATTTATATTGATAATAGGTAATACCAGAGCAATCATGGGGATGCAGTGCCCTTTCTGGATTAGAAATCAATGTAAGCACCAATGGACAAAATGGCTTTCCTCGAACCTTGTCATTTAATACTACGGCGGGTACTGCTAACATTGAACAGCTTGCGGATTGTACTACGTATAACATCAACGCAGCATTTAGAAACAAAGACGAGTTGGGGATCTCTTCAGAAATGTTTTTAGTGAGCACGTCTTGGATACGTAAGACTGAACATTTGTTTTCGTATATGTTTATTTGCGTTGCGTTGTATAATGATAACGCTTAGGCTGTAATAATACCTTATATTCACTTATTCATTATGAAAAGTTAGTCTGTTTTCTTCTCCTTCTTTATCCTTGACAGATGAAAGAAAATTTACAAGAAATACTATATCACTACGCTAAAAGTGGTATAGAAATCTTTCAATCATTTTGTTACTTTTAAAAACTTAGGTATGTCATGCGAGGAAATTTAAGGAGTACATGGTAGTCAAATATGGTCTAAATGCCATTATTACTCGTACGTTTACCCATCTTCTATATTTTTCTTAAAATCTTCTTTCAATTTGCAAATTGCAAGTTCCATTAACCTGTATATTTCAAATTTATTTCCAGGACCCGCTAGTGTAGGAGCCCTGCAGATGTCACCTCCAACCCAGGTCGAAAATCCCATAGAGACCATTAGAAAAATTATATTGGTCTCTAATGGTTTCTGTTGGAGTCCATTGGTTTCTGTTGGACCCATAGAATTGAATCCCAAAGAGACCATTCAGACCATCAGAAACCAATATAAACCAATAGGACCAATACTCAATAGAAACCAATAGAAACCAATAAGACCAATAAAAACCAATTTAAACTAATAAGACAAATAGAACCCAATATAAATCAATAGGACCTATAGAAAGCAATAGGACCAATACAAAATAGAAACCAATTAGACCAATAGGACCAATAGAAACCGATGAGACCAATACAAACCAATTTAAACCAATAAGACAAATAGAACCCAATAGGACCAATAGAAACCAATAGGACTAATAGAAACCAAAACTAGGACAAATAGAAACCAATATGACCAATAGAAAAAAAAAATCTATGTATCTCATGCATATTCATGATTACTTTACACGTTTTCACATAAAAAATACATTTATCATGATATGTTAAACGAATTATGACAAATTTTGTGATTTGTATTTTCCTACGGCAATTATTGACCAATAGATTATTTGTCATGTTTTACATCTTTCAATTACATTCACGTTTTAGCAATAGATATATTGAATATAATGATTACTAACCAAGAAACAACATGCATGCTTATTATATATATGTGTACGAGCCTGTATCACTTAAAAGGTTAATCTTGAATTCACTTCAAATGATCTATCTGATGAAGTTAATGCAGTTGAGATTAGATAATACCTAATTGGTGGACAATTGCCAACATCGATTATGAAATATCAGTTATCACTGGTTCTTCTACCCGGGTCGATCTACTAATAGAAGACGTTGTGCTATAATAGAGAATATGGAATTTTGGACCATTAGAAACCCATAGAAAAATATGTAATGGACCAACAAAAACCCATAGAAGATATGGGTGGATGTTGGTCCAATAGAAGCTTTCTGTTGGTCTATCAGCATTTTTCTGTGGGTGAGCGTGTTGGTCCAATAGATATTTTCTATTGGTTTCTGTGGGTCCAATATTTCACTTTCCCTATTGCAACTAACACACACCAATAGCTCTAATGGTTTCTGATGGTCCAATAGGCTAATAGATACTATTGGAATTTCGACCTGGGAACCACACAAATTGAAGTCAGTTGGAAACCATCATCTAGTCAATGCTCCGCTGACTACTTCATCATACGCTACAGTCTCTATCAGAAGCTTGCCTGCCAATCACCAGAAACCACCCCAACAGAGTTTGAAGTTAACACCACCTCTACACAACTCAATAATTATAATCTAGTGGGGTTGGAGCCTTACTCGCGATACAAGATCTCAGTTACAGCTGTAAATGGTGCCGGGCAGAGTGAACCCGCGATCGGCTATTCAGATACCAGCCAGGGACGTGAGTAATGAACTAATGAGCAAAATATCCTTTCCCCATTACAGTTTCAAGAAATGTACAAGGTGATAAATTTTGTTATCCGTGTTATGATTATGAATATGGGATATAATATACAGAAACAAAAATTGCTATATGTCCAAAGCTCGTCACGTGGAATCGATTGTAAGGATCGTAATAAAGATATACTCCCAGTCATGAAAAGATAACCCCTTTATTTAGTTTATGAATGGTGCAGTTTGTTTGCTATGTATATTTCCTTCACCCGTCACGCTAGCTACGTAAGCGAATAACACGTCAAGTTTTAACGGATTTAGGTACGTTTTCTTATATTTCTGATTCACTTCAGCACCGTCCAACATTACAAATGTCAGGGTTAACCCAGAAATGACCTCTCCAACACGATTAGGATTCACTTGGCAACCTCTCAACTGTGGAAATGTGAATGGAGTGTTCTATTACTACTTTGCAAGAATCTACAAGGATGGTTATAGAGGTATGCACGCGGCTCGGACTACATACTTGGATGATGACATTTCATACTCATCAGTAGAGTTCAATGGTCTTGAGGCATGCACGATGTATGAACTGAATATCAATGCCGTCAACCAACCGTGGAATGCTGGAAATGTGTCTTATGCTATCGGTGTAACAGGAGTTACTTGTAAGTGTAAAAAAACGTACCAAGAAATTACATTTTTAGAATCACCTTCGGGGTGTCCCATTGCCCCATTTTCTAGGAATTGTCTAAAAGAATAGTGATAGTAAGGGGCGGAGGCGTTGATTCTCAACTGAATAAGTAAGTCTCTTTGTATTCAATATTTAGATACATCATGCATTATAATTGTATTTAATAATTATTATAATTAACCTTGGTTCATGTATGGACCAGGTATTGATGATAGAGCTAAGAGTTATCATAAAAGGGAAAAGGTACAGGTACAACAAATTAGAAAATTAAAAACAAATAAATCTGTTTCTTGTATCACGCTTTGTCCACCGCATTATGATGCTAAAGATGATCCAATATACATAACCCATCTTCAGACAGGCCTCCAATTCCTATGCTCACTGCAATTAAGGAAATCCTGTTTGTTGGATGAAACTTATTCGATTCTTTAACTCTTAAACAGAAATAGGTAAAACATGCTCACTGTTTACACAGGCAGAAATATATATTAGAGCTTCATCTTTGGCTACAGAGAAAATTAAGCTCGGAAGTCCATGAAAATGTATTACGATGGAGTCGCACGACTTACAGGCGGTTCTCTGTCTTATGGCTAACGGTTGGTGTAATGTAAGCCTTCTAGAATACAAACGCCTCTCCTGAAAATCGAATGTACACTATTTCGAAAGATAACAAATTTACATTTTCTCTCTATTTGTATTGAATAAAGTCACAAGTGTATCCGCTTATGCAACTGAGGATCAACCCGGTCTGAGAGTTTACTGGCGTGTTCCGTCTCAATGCAATGTTGATTACTACCGGGTTTCATATTACTCATCTCACGTGAGGCATGTCAAGATGTTCCTGTAATAGATGATCAAGTCTACGAACTCAACGTCACATCAAGTACCACATATGTCTCCGAATACCTTTCAGACTTGGAATATTATGCCACTTATAACATCTCCATCATAGCTGTGATAAGGAGAGCAGAGAGTCTACCTATGATTGTTAGTGGAGAGACACGAGATGGAGGTATGTAAACAATTATGCTAATACTAGAGCGTTGGCGTATCTATGAGGAGGGAGGGGCACTTGCACCGGGTGGCACTTGAAGGGACCGCAAAACACGCAAAAGAGAAAGAGAAAGGGTATAAAGAGAAGATAAATATCATTATAATATGAAGTCTATATTTGCATAAAATATTTTTAGTATTAAGGTTTCAAATGCAAAGTTTCTAAAGCTTGGTCGCCTTGCTCGTCGCGTATGTTCCTTCAGGTCCCGAAATTTCGCGCTCCACTATAAGATTTTTATGCGATGTTGTTAATTAACTATTCAACACTGTGATTTTCTTCACAGACCCCTCTGCTATCGAGTCAGTGTCTTACACCTCTACCGCCCACTCCTTGCACTTTGTGTGGGAGATACCCTCTTGTGAAAGCCTACACGGTGTTTTTGATGGCTACGAATACGAACTCTATGATCCTACTGGTGGGGGGAGAACTGTCCAGGATCGAACGCCCATACGAGGAAACTATGTAGAAATAACTGGTCTTGATGCTTGCACAGAATATCGCTTCAGGATAAGAGTAGTTACTACCCAGCTGAAAAGGAGTGAATGGCACATGGAAATGGCAATGACTAATATATCAGGTTTGCGAAATGAGGTATAGGCCTAGCGCATAGAGACATACTGTGATATGCGGTATATTATTATTGTATTGGTTATAAATACATGAATTATGCAATTTTTCCGTAGTACACATTGCACTACCGTGTGAGTCAACAAATTATTTAAAGAATCATCTATGAACAGTGAATTGTTATATATCTTATGAAAGAGTGTTTTATCCCTAATCATTTGGTATCATTTTTGTGTGGTATTTGTTCACGCTTGGATGAACAGGAGGCATTGTTTGCGAGAGTGCAAAAATCGACTTGCGCCAAAGTGATGCTTACAGCGTGTTGTTCGGATCAGCGGAGTGAGAGAATGACACACACGCACACGCACACACACAAGCGCACAAAAGTTCATTGATATTTGATATGTGTGGCATGATTAATTTTGTTAGGGATGTTATTTGGATCTGTTCATCCAAGCCTCCTGTTCATCAAAGCGTGAACACATACCACACAAAAATGATACCAAATGATTTGGGATGAAACACTCTTTCATAAGATGTATAACAATTTACTGAACATAGATGATTTTAAAAATAATTAGCAATTTTCTTGGTGTAAACTTTCTTTTGACTCACACTGTATAGGCGATTAAAGAGTAATTGTTTATAATAGATAGTATGGGGGAACTGTATGTTTCAAATTCCAATTGATATCGGTTTTCATACAGTCCATCTCTTGACGTTGCTCCAGGATAGGTAAATAGCTTTTACTGCTGTAAAGGCTTAAAAAAATACAAATCTAACATAAATTAGAAAAAATAAATTAATTGGAATCAATACATATTCTAAAGATAGAGATTAGAATTAGTGTAATCACAGTGTAATCAATTAATTATTGGGAACCTGAATTCGCTCGAATGAAATGTTTATTCCTTCCTTTCTGTACACTGATCAGCTCCTGGAATGCCACGTATTACAGAGCTTACCGCGCATCAGGAAGACAGTGGCACTACTGGTCTAACAGTATCATGGCAACCTCTTTCCTCACCTCCATGCCAGCCTACGCATTATGAAATCAAGTACTTTGTTCTTCAAGGCGATATGTGTGAGGATAACTCGATGGATCGTATAATGACTTCAGCAGGGACCGTCAATGGTTCAACTTTCACCTTCAATGTCCTGGAGTTGCGTCCCAACTCGGAGTACAGGGTGTTCGTGAGAGGCAGAACCAGTAGCGGTTATGGTGATGCGGATTCCAAATCAGCTACTACAGGATATTCATGTTAGTATTGTGTGTGGGTAGGTGTGGTGGAGGGTGAGGGTTGTGTGTGGGCGGGTGAGGGTGTGTGTGGGGGTGGGTGAAGGTGTGTGTGGGGGCGGGTGAGGGTGTGTGTTTATGATGTGAGTATGAGGCTGTGTGTACGGGTATGTATCAATCAGATGTAGTACCTACGTCTGGGGGCAGACCTCTATCGTCACCATACAATAAAATGAAATCCCTTTTGAACTGGGGTCCGTCTGAGTCAGTTGTAGGAGAAGAAAGAACGCTTACAGTACCGCTAGACCAATGTAAATCTCAATATCTACTTTATATGACGCTAGAATAACTAGGTCTTTATCTGACAAATGTTAACAATAGGAGAACCATAATCTAAACTGGCAGCTGTAAGTATATTCGTATACGAATATACTTTGAATAAGACTTGGCAAGTTTTTTTGGAGAGTATGTTCAATGAAATAAGCGGGCCTAAAAGTTCAGTTTAGAAGAAGAAAAAAATACAGCAGGGGTAAGAGAATGGTCAAGAAGACAAATAAAAAGATTATGAAGTCACTGAAAATGTAGATTAGCTGTAATTAAGGTCATGTAGATGAGGTAAAATAAATAAAGCCTTAAGAAAAATGAATGAGAATGAGTTTTCCTCTTTTATTTTACAGATCCTACTGGTCCTCCAACTAGTATTCAGTCCACTTCCATCAAGAAACGCAGTATTGTCTTCTCTTGGGGGAAACCAGAATGTGGTGATCGGAATGGACCAATCTCAAGCTACGAAGTTATGCTCTCCAATTCTACAGGTAACCTTAAAGGTATTACAAAGTTTTGGTATGGGGTCATGATTTTGGTTCAAATTAACATATTGGAAGCATATGCGTTCCTACAATATTCATTGATCGTTGTCGCGGTTGAAATCGAGTCTAAAGTTATGAAATTATAAATAATAAACTCTTTATGTTGTATAGCTCCCTCTCAAGGTTAAGATATTAATTTAGCTATGAAACAATGTTTCTTGACTAAAATTGACCGATTAGCTATTCCCGTTTGGAAATTATATATTACAACTACATATTCTGAGATTTTCATGGTCGCAGCTACCATTGCATTGCCATACGGTAAGATGGGCATCAAGGGGCCCGCCGTAGGGCCCTTGGTGGGGTCCAGGGGGGCAGAGTCAGATGAGCATTTTCTATACCTTATTTGTGACATTGGCAGGTCACTTATTTTTTTCTCCTTCTTTCTTTCTTTTTCTCTTTAACATACTTTTTCAAAAAGGAGGGGGGGGGGGGGGAGTGGGCTCGAGCCTAGCCAATTTGCAGACCATGACATAAAGGCTTCTAAATAAACGTATTTTCGCCTGACTGTAATTTGGGAAATTCTTATTTTCCAACAAACGCATAAAAAGGTATGACTTACAAAAAAATGGAGAAAAAATGCCGGAAAATCATGTCACAACATCAACATTTGTAAATCACTTGTTTCGAATAAGATATACACCACCCCCCCCCCATCAGTACGCCAGCGTTCAGGGGCTCATGTCTTCTCACCCCTATAACAAAAAAACGGACACGCTTTCCCATTCTCGCACAATATGTCCACGATATGCGCGTATCGCTATTATAGAGACCTCCATTGATAAATACCGTATTGGTGGCATGCGCAATGTTTATGAAATTTAATTCCTGTGAACTTTCCTTTTTCTTTGAATGAATTGTATATGTGATTTAATTCAGGTTTTTATTATTGTTACGTTCTTTTGGATTAAAAATACAAACCATGTTTGTTCCTTTACTGTTTTTTTTTTGGGGGGGGGAGGGGGGGGGGGGGCGTTTTTTTTTTTTGGGGGGGGGGGGGCGTTTTTTTTTTTGGGGGGGGGGGGCAAAAATGCGTTTTGCCCCCCCAATTTTTTGACTGGGGGGGGGGGGGGGGGCAACTGCCCCCCCCCCCTGCCCCCCCCCCACTTCCGGCGCCTATGTGATTATGCCCTCCGTTTTCTTAAATATATCTAGGATTGTCTGAATGCAGAATCTCGATCAATGATGAATTATGGTCCGTACTGAAGTATTGCTGTAAGCTAGGGGGTAAAAATAATAAGGAAAAGATCGACTAAAGTTAAAAAATTGATAGAAAAATCACAATCGGCAAAGGCAAGTATTGCATCATGATATGATTCTTCTGATTTAGTCCATCAATCATACATGTAGACAAATCTGCGCAACAATTTTAAATTAATGGTTTCCATTGTTCCATTCCGCGGCCTCATTTCGAAATTTCCTTAAACAAACAATTAGTCTAGCTTTGTTTCCGATATACTAGCTTCATACTCCAAAGTAAAATTTACGCATGATGTCTTGTAAAGGTTTTGCAGTCTAATGAATAAGTCTTCGGACTGTACACCACAAGGTACGGGGTTCAAATCCCAGCACGGCACTAATGTACTTTAGCAAGACGTCGCATTTGCACTCTCCACTCAATTGTAAATGGATACCTGATATGCTTACGCGCTAGTTACTATGGCGGCTCGGCTATAAGCAGGGTAATAATGTCTAAAGGCCATGAGCGTCAAAAGAGCACTTTATGAGAAGCCATTATTATTTATTTTATTATTCCTGTTGTTTATTTCCAGGAAACGTGGTTAATCATGGTAATGTGTCGGGACCTGAGCACGAGATATTTGGCCTCATCCCCTATTCAAATTACAGCATTAGGATCAGGGCTTGGAATTATGAACTAGCAGGGGAGTATGGTCCAGCGATTTGGGCACAGACAGATGAAGCAAGTAGGTCTCAAAATGCATGTCTTTTAGTTCTATTTTGATAACGATGAAAAAGACAAAATTGCGTTAAGGACGAAAATGATATCTTTTCAAACATAGCTGTTCGTTAACAATGTCAACCGTGTATCTATAGAACCAGAAATATAACTCTGATAAAAATTATGTTGTACTCAAAGTTGTGAAATATAGACTTGTGATTTTTTATTTGATACTAACCGACAGAAATGAAACATGATATTATTTTATAATACTTCCAATGTGTGATAGACCATTAAGTTGTTTCGACCATAATTATCCTACGACTTGTCTCAATGATGTGTACATTATAGAGCCAGCGCCACCCATCGGAGTGAATCTGCCATCTTCTGACAAGGAAAGCATCACAGTGGAATGGATGTCACCGAACCCTCCTCTGGGAAGGATAATAGGTTACTACATTCTCTACTGGATGACGTTTGGTAATAGTTCCATGCCCAGAAACGTCAGCTTCCCGTGTCGGGACGGACAATGCTCTGAAATTAACTACAGGTTTTCCACAGTTATTCCCGATCTCCGGCCGGACATGAATTATTCCGTTCAGGCAAGTGTGATTCCTGAAGGCGTTTACTAAAGGGATTCTGTATATTGAAAATGGGATATAAAAATACTTGTTCATAATATTGTGAAAACGGACTCATGGTTTAAATTAGTATCCATCCGTAAAAAGAGTTTCTGTCGACAATGTCTGCAGATATGGCATCTTCAATCTTGCGTTTAGCTAAGATAACTAAAAGATGTAAAGTTTCACGATATGTTTGTTGTAAGACCAGCTCATTATAGAACTTAAGGGATGACATTCAATGGATGACGCTGGACGAAACCAGGAGAAGCAATCTGTAGGTTTCCTGATTTTTCCAATGAAAAAAATAAATATATATGAGTATGGTGAAGAATTTCTTTTACACCATCTTTGTATCTATATTATTTCTGATGAAATGCTTTTATAATAAACAATTCGTGCTAAATGGAAAAAGTGTCAGGAGGTCCAGAACTTTTCCGTCCATCCATTCAAGGTCAATCTCTAAATTGTCCTTAAATTGTTCTACTATTGCATTAGCACTTTTCCGCTCTTCATCTCCCTTTTATATCACAATGTTTTTCTTTCACTATACAGGTCATGGCGGAGACCATTCGTGGTGTTGGTGACTCAAGCCCGGACCCACCCGTTGTCAGGATTACATTAGAAGGAAGTACGATATTTATCTTCTCATTTCTATTATGTCTTATGTAGATCAAAATAATTATTGTAGAATATACTCACCCCCATTCAGAAAGGGAAAGAAAGAAAGAAACATTCAGACACAGGGAAATATAAGCTATACAAACATCACGGCCCGAATTCACAAAGGAGGTTTGTCGACAAACCGAGGTTTATGTACGTCATATGACGCGTTTTGACGCGTTTTCTACAAACCTGGTTTGTAAATAACAAAAGGAGGTTTGTCGAAACAAAAGGAGGTTTGTCGACAAACCTCCTTTGTGAATTCGGGCCTACATGTATGGGGCGCCAAGTGTTACCCTAGTTTTTCGGTATAAAATCACCTCATTTTGTTACAAAATTTGTACCGAATTTATTTTGTTACAAAATGATTTGTACCGAATTTATTTTGTAACAAAATTTTATTTTGTTAAAAACTTTTGTAACAAAATAAATTTTGTTACAAAATGATTTGTACCGAATTTATTTTGTTACAAAATTTTTACCGAATTCATTTTGTTACAAAATGATTTGTACCGAATTCGTTTTGTTACAAAATCATTTTTACGGAATTCATTTTGTTACAAAATTATTTTTACCGAATCTATTTTGTTACAAAATTTGTACTGAATTGATTTTGTTGCAAAATGACTTTTACCGAATTCATTTTGTTACAAAATGACTTTGTACCGAATACATTTAGTACCGAAAAACCAGGGTAACACTTGGCGCCTTTGGACGCCAAGTGTTACCCTGGTTTTTTCGGTAACACTTTGCGCCTTGGGTCGCCAAGTGTAACCCTGGTTTTTCGGTATAAAATCACCTCATTTTGTCACAGAATATACTCAAAACTGTATTTTGTAACAACATTATGTTATACAATTTATTTTGTTACAAAATAACTTTGTACTGAATTCATTCTGTATTACAAAAAAAATTTTTTGTGGACGGAATACATTTCGTACCGAACTCATTTTCATTCTGTGTACGGAATTATAGTCCGTGCATATAGTTTTGTGTCCGCGGAATGCAAGGTCAGTGAACAGTATACTGTTGATGCTTGGGGGAGAGGGGATTATTAACCTTGATAAGAAGTTGTGTTCATACTGCACGCACTGCCTCATCCTGATAACACTAGTAGCGTACACATGGTGTGTCTACACTCAATAATACACAGATACTGGAAGTTAAAGTTAATCTGGACATGAACAAAGCGTTTCGCTATTAAAACTGTAACTAGTGACTTAAACTAGAATATAACAATGTGCTATTGCATAATACATAGTAACTGTCACATGTCCTTGGCTAAGAATTTTGTATAAGTAAGCAAAAGACAAATAATGACAGCATTGATTATTATGGTTATTGAGAGAATATAGTTTAATTAAACTATATTATCTCAATAACAAAAATAATAAATACTTATAAAGCGCACTGAGTTAACTTACTCAAGACGCAAATTGTGGGCCCTAATGCAGGCTCTTAATAATTGGAACCTGTAAAGTTACGACGAGAAAAAAGATATACATAACTATAACTATTTGCAAGTTGTAAATCTTTATTGTTCTTTGTAATACCCTGGAGGACTTGGGAGGAGGTAGCGGGAGGGGCTGGCGTTATCGAGAGGGGTGATGAGGCGAGGGGGGTCCAAATAAGGTGGATAATGCATTGGTAAATTACTATGATCAAAAATCAATATATTGAATGTAAATTGCTTTTGGACCCCACGGAAGCACATACGTACGTGAACGCTACGGTAGACTTTGCCTTGCTTTGCAGCTTTGTGTTTTAAACTTTCCTTTTATGAAGTTATTAAATGTTAGCGTAGGCACCTTCTTTATTTCTTGCCAATTTAAACAGTATCTTGGTATTATATTGAGTGTAGACACACCATGTGTACGCTACTACAGTGTTATCAGGATGAGGCAGTGCGTGCAGTATGAACACAACTTCTTATCAAGGTTAACAATTAATCCCCTCTCCCCCAAGCATCAATTACTGTTCACTGACCGTGCCTTCGCGCGGACACAAAACTATATGCACGGACTATAATTCCGTACACAGAATGAAAATGAGTTCGGTACGAAATGTATTCCGTCCACAAAAATTTTTTTTTGTAATACAGAATGAATTCAGTACAAAGTTATTTTGTAACAAAATAAATTGTATAACATAATGTTGTTACAAAATACAGTTTTGAGTATATTCTGTGACAAAATGAGGTGATTTTATACCGAAAAACCAGGGTTACACTTGGCGACCCAAGGCGCAAAGTGTTACCGAAAAAAGCTGGGTAACACTTGGCGTCCAAAGGTGCCAAGTGTTACCCTGGTTTTTCGGTACAAAATGTATTCGGTACAAAGTCATTTTGTAACAAAATGAATTCGGTAAAAGTCATTTTGCAACAAAATCAATTCAGTACAAATTTTGTAACAAAATAGATTCGGTAAAAATAATTTTGTAACAAAATGAATTCCGTAAAAATGATTTTGTAACAAAACGAATTCGGTACAAATCATTTTGTAACAAAATGAATTCGGTAAAAATTTTGTAACAAAATAAATTCGGTACAAATCATTTTGTAACAAAATTTATTTTGTTACAAAAGTTTTTAAAAAAATAAAATTTTGTTACAAAATAAATTCGGTACAAATCATTTTGTAACAAAATGAATTCGGTACAAATTTTGTAACAAAATGAGGTGATTTTATACCGAAAAACTAGGGTAACACTTGGCGCCCCATATACATGTTCATAGAACACGATCGCAGAGACTTTCAAGAAATCAACGCAAGGGTGATTTCAATACCGTAGTATTTCTGCTATGTAGAAGACATCGTCAGATTACGTAAAGCCGTCATTGAAATCTTCGCACATTTCAATAGGTAACGAGCAATGCTATTGAAATTGCCTCATGTTGATGTTTAAAAGACGTTGCATTGATAATAATAATATGTCTTGTTTACTCAATGTAGCCTCATCAGTATTAATACTCTTCTCCCTGAGGGCCATGTTATCATGTCATTACCCTGGCTTTAGCCAAGCTACCATGAAAAGGTGCTCAAGCATTCTAGGAATTCATTCCTACAGGGTACCCATTTACCTCACCTCGGTGCAGTGTGGCAAATGAACATTAATATCTTGCCAAAAGACATTAGTGCCGCGGTGGGACTCGTTGGATGAATGTGTACATGTATATGATGTTACTTTCCATGGGTGTTTGTTACGATAACATAAGATCCCATAATCCCCGAGTAATATAGTGTTCAGTTAAGAGTATGCAAGGAATGACTGCGTGGCCACCCAAATCACATGATGATGCATCCAATCACCAGGTATTAAAAAAGTGATCAATAATATATTGAAGTATATAAAATGAAGCTCAAGGCTGATTTTGTAAGTTTAAAAAAGTAAAATGATATTTGCATTATTGTAATGCCTTCACCACAATACAAACGCAATATATTACATTATCAACCGTGAAAAATCATACATCATTAATATTAAGGATTTAGAAGAAGAAAAAAATGATCGAAGATGTGGATAATTAGTTATCTTTATAATTAATGCAATGTCATTTAATATTCAAGGATAACTCTAGTCGATACTTGATGAGGTAATCCCTGAAGCAGCTATTCCAAGCTATACTGGAATGGGATTATATGATCAGTAATATTAGGCTTATTGCAAAAACAATATTAGACAAACAGTTTTAGTTGAGTAAGAGAGGGAATAATTACACAGATGCAGGACATAAAGTTGGTTAACATTGAAAATCCTTCAGCCAGATCTTAAACTTAACCTTCTACTTAAATGAAACGAACATTGGTTTGGTTTGGTTTGGTTTTATTTTCCGCATACAAACAAATCAAATACATACAAGAATACGATTTTCAAATATAATACAAATCAAGAATTAAAAACGGATGGAATGCTCTATTCAGAGCCTTTATTTAAATGTCTTTGTTCTTCGTAGAGGTTCAGAAATAGATAATTAAACACAGAAATAAAACACAAAATAATTACGAAAATATTGCATACGCCCTATCCAAAAACCCCTCCCAAACCCTCTATATCACTTTATGAATATGACTGTTACCATCCCCTCCCCCTCCCCGTTCACACCAAAAGTTTATACATCAAAATCTAGTATCTATTCATTTAGGCATGGACCTATTACGAATGGACATTCATCGTTTTCTTAAAGAATTCTTTGTGATTGTCTCCGTCAATGTCGTCTCAATAACATTCCGTACATGATACTTCCCTTTGATCTCATGATGGTCACCGCCAATAAGCCGGGACAGAATCAAGATAGTGATTTTAAACATGTTAAACTACATGCGCAGAAGATTTTTTTTCTCTTATCCTCAAGCGAGGTTTTTATTTCCATAATATAATACATTTGTACATTAATAACTCAATAATTGAGTGAAACATAACATAGGTTAAAGATTAAAGTACGTTCAACAATTCTTCCAGCTTAGTATTATTTTCTTTGCTAACACATTCATATCTTAAAAATAATCTTAGCAACGACTTGAATTAAAAAAACAAAGTATGTGGGTAGTAAACAGAACCATTAACAATCTTCTTAACGTAACATTTATAAATTGCATATTGCGCATAATTTAAAATAATATTCAGAAGTGAATATTTCTTGTTTCCAATATCCTTTCCTACAATTATTATCTTCTGGTCTATTTGTATTTCTATTTGGAATAGATTAAATATCAAATTACATATTATTTTCCAAAACATAGTCACATCCTTGCAATATAACATAAAATGAAAAGTTGAGTCAACTTGTCCACAAGAGTTGCATACATTATTATTAACAATTTGCCATTTATATAAGTTTTCTTTTGAGGCAATAAACCTATAAATCATCTTGAAATTAAATTGTTTGACTTTATTATTACGAATTTGCTTTAATTTAAATAAAAATACATCCTTCCAAACAAATTCATTATCCAAATTTAAAAAGAAATTCCAAAAGTAAATGATATTTGGTTCTTTTGACTTATTACGTAATAACAAACGATAGTAATCTTTAACTTTCATAACAAAAACATTCACTTTATCCCCTGTTTCTATTTCTATCATATTCGAAATATCACATTCTTCTTCAAATTCATAACTTAATCTATCCAACCAACACTGTGGAAATGCTTTCTTTAATTTTGTATATTTAAAATCAAATAAGAGCTGTTGGGCTTTCAATTTTGTATTTAGTATTGTAGAATCATTCCAAATACCATTTATAATCAAATTATGAATTTTCAATAAACCAGCCTCTTGCCATTCTCGATAAAACAGTATTTTGTTCTGAAAGGTAATGTTACTATTTTTCCAAATAATTTCATTTGGAATATTTCTTACTTTAAACATATCAACGAATTTTAGTTCTGACCAAGTACAAAAAAAGATCTACATAGAATTCTGGCAAATTATGTTTAGAGCATAGTAAATTCATATCCTTTATGTTACAATTGAAATGTAAACATAGTGGCAAACCCCCTATTTTGTCGGACCAGTATTTAAACATATTTTTCCAATAAGAGCCATTATCATTAAAAAAACGAGATATCCATGCTAAACGAAGTGAAGATATTTTACTAGCAATATCAATCATATTCAATCCACCATATTCAATATCATTTATAATTACATTACGTTTAATTTTATCTTTTTTGGCGTTCCATAAGAAACGAAATAATAGTCTGTTCAATATCTGTGAAACATGTTTTGGTACTGGTACAACAGTTGCGGTATATACAATTTGTGACGCCGCTAACATTTTCAAAACAATTATTCTGCCATAAAAAGTAAGATCTCTCATTTTCCACATAGTTAATACATTTCGAATTTTATCTATTTTTACATTCCAGTTTAAATCTTGTAACAATTTTTTATTTTCGCCTACATATACTCCTAGATATTTTACAGGTTGATCAGTATATATAATGGCATTATCATGAACAAAATTATCTACAGTATTCAGTTTCATAACTTCTGTCTTATTCCAGTTTATTTTCGGACCTGCATAGTCTCCAAAGTCGTTGATTTCATTCATAATATATTGTATATCATTAACAGATTCCACAAATAATGTTGTGTCATCTGCATATTGGGAAATTTTTAAACTATCAATACCTAAATCAACACTGAATATATTAATCCCTTTAATGTTTTTATTTTGTCTTATTTTGCATGCTAATATTTCTACTACTATGTTAAAAAGTAATGCAGATAATGGGCAACACTGGCGAACTCCTCTTCCAATAAGTAACTTTTCTGAAATCCATCCATTATTCATTACACGACCGATGGCGTCAGTATAAAAGGTCTTTATCCAGGATATAAAAGATTCTTTAAAATTGAATTTACGAAGTACATGAAATAGGAAAAAATGAGATACATTGTCGAATGCTTTTTTAAAATCCAAAAAAAATATAATTCCCGAACTATTGGATGTCTTTAAATAGTCGATTACATCTTGAACTAATCGTATGTTTTCTGCTGCGGATCTTTTCTTCATAAAACCTTTTTGATCAGTTGAAATGATACTTGATAAAACACGTTGAAGTCTTTTAGACAGTACTCTTGCCGCAATTTTATAATCATTATTTAATAACGAAATTGGTCTCCAATTGTCTAAATAATCCCTATCCCCCTTCTTAAATAACAACGTAATAAGAACCTGCCTTTGAGAAGAAGATAATTTTTGTTTGTGATACCCCTCATTTAAGCTGGCAATAACCAAATCTTTAATTTCTAACCAAAAAACCTTGTAGAACTCAGCACTAAGACCATCACTTCCAGGGGCTTTGTTATTCCCCATAAATTGCAATGCGTCTTTACATTCCTTTTCACTTAGCAACCCTTCACACTTCGATGCCTCTCCATCGGTCAGAGTATTAATAATTAAATCTTTAAAATAGTTATCAACATGAACATTCGTGCATTCCTTAACATACACTTTTTAAAAATATTTATGAATTTCCTGTAAAACCTTTTCATCATCCTTAATAGTTTTTCCATTCACATATAAACTTTCTATTTCTTTTTTCTGCCCATTGCGCTTTTCCAACTGTAAAAAATATTTGCTTGCCTTCTCACCCTTTTCAATCCATTTTGACCGCGATCTTACAAACGCCCCTTTACATTTATGTGTATAATATTTATCTATGTTCTTCTGTGCTTCCTTCATCTTACTAATAACATCTTCATTTGGATCCCTATCTAACTGTTCACTCAAGGTATCATATTCCTTTTTAAGTTTATTACATGCGCAGAAGATAATAAACCGCTTAAATCATGGGAAATCGAAGTGCAGTTCTGGTTAATAATTGGAAATTGTTGTTCCGTGTACTGTGTTCTATTTTTGAAAAAACATGTTGATATTACCAGATAGGTTTTGTTTGGATTGTTTGTGATTTAAAATCCCGTTTTCCCCAATTTCCGCATAATATTCCAGAGTTTCAACGCAAAGGGCTTATAAAGATCATGGCTTTCTAATTGTTTTATAAGGTCATGGGGGTGTGCGAAAGTGTGCAAATAAGTAATAATACATTTCATATCACCAAAATCGTCTGCGTTTCAACTTTGCTGCTTCTCATTGGGGATGTTTTTTTTTATTTAAGACACACTCTTACAGAGCACACCATCCAAACAAAACCCAAGAGAGGGAAACTGCTCCTTTGTCAAAGCCCGAAAATGCTAACCAGTCGTTATTGTTAAAACAGCTGAATGTTCTCATTAAGATGCACATAATCAGAAGGCGGTGACTATCATAGGATCAAAGAGAGAATCACGTTGAATGTCCATCCCTAATAGGTCCATGATTTAGGCCATGCCGAAATAGACTGAGTGTGTTCGGTCTACGTAAGTTAATCGGTGATTGATTATACCATTTAGAACCGCGATAAAAGAATGTTCGTTTACAATAATTAGTTCTATGTTTGGGCAAGACTAAGTTATCGACATTTCTTAGGGCATAATCTGGAGTTTAATTGTGGAAAATCTTATTCAGCATTATGTTCATGTGCCTTTTACGTGAATATGAGGGTTTATCTTAAGGATCATCCTACCAGCCCAATTTTGAAGTTGGCCCCGATAGTCTTTTCGGGAGGATTGCCATATAATGTCAGCATAATCAAAATGGGAAATGACTATTGATTGATAAATTTGATTGGGAAAAGATACAATTAAAATGTGTCTCAGCCTTCCCCAAAAGCTTACAGTCTTTCCTACTTTCTTAATTACTTCACATAGATGTAAGTCCCATTTTAATTCAGAGTCTATATTTATTCCTAAGTATTAATGTTCTTAACCTGATTAATAACATTACCACATTGTTTTAAGTTAAATGTTTGATGTTTATGAAGCATTGACTTAACATAGATACTGCTTTTTCACATTTTATGTACAGTTTGTTATGGCACATCCAATCGGATAGAGAAATTCATTCATTATGAAAAACAGACTGTACAACAATAGGGTTTACATTTGAGAAATAAATAACGTTGTCATCTGTATATAAATGTAGATAACAATAATGAAAAGCATTCGAAGTAAACATTTTACGGTTAACCAGATATTCATAAAACCACTTATGCGCATTATACCATCTATACCAACATTAGACAATTTTCTCAAGAGAATTCTGTGATCGACCAAATCAAAGGTTTTTCGCAGATCTTCAAAAAGTGCTCCTGTATATAAACCCTTATCAACTGATTGAAGCTATTCATCCGTAACCTTTGTAAGAGCGGTACAGGTAAAATGTTTTGGTTTGAATCCCAATTGATCTTTGGTTAAAATGCTTTTTTGTTTGTGAAAAAAATCGGATTAAGTGTTTTTCTACAATCTTTTCTAATATTTTGGACAAACACGTTAATAAAGATATCGTTCTGTAATTATTAGCTAAAGCTTTATCACCCTTTTTATGTAGGGTATGACCTTAGCCACCTTCCATCTAGAGGGGACTGTACCTTCAGACAATGATCTATTAATTAAATATGTGAGAGGTTTCACAATTTCCAGTGCACAGGCTTCCAGCATGTAAGAATCTATTCCATCAACCCAAATGATTTCTTATTCTTTAATCGATAGATTTTCTTTCAGACTATCTGACTGTGTTAATACGGCGCAAACCAATGCACAAAAAAGTGAACAAAAAATTGTTATCGCTATGATTGTTTTGTTTTAGAGTTTACGTCAATATTAGACAATCGTACACAAATATTGACTTGTATTGCACTTTTGTAATGATCTTATATCCTGTTTTACAGTTCCTAGTGAACCCCAGGAGATGGCGGTTTCCAGCAGATCAAAATCTTTGCTGATTACCTGGAAGGAGCCAAGGTACCCCCGTGGAAGAATCGTCTCCTATACGGTAACCTAAATATTTTAATTGCTTTTTTTTTCCAGACCCCCCCCCCCCTCAATTAAAAATAAAATAACAAAAAAGCAATTTTCCGATATTTTAAAAATAAAGGTTCTCACGTCGTTCCTGGAACATTTTTTTCTTCAAATATCTCTAACGTGAATGAAAACATTAACCACAATTGCGTTATCTCTTTCTGTATCTCTCTCTCTCTCTCTCTAGCTGGCCTACAAAGTAAAAGGAAAGCCATACGACAGATCGTTCCAGCCAGAAGATTCATTTACAATTAAAGAGGTAGCAGGAGCCTCTCCGAGCTTTGTACTTGGTGATCTGGAACCAGCTACACTCTATGAGGTATACGTGGTAGCGTCCACTAGCAAAGGGAAGGGAGAGTCTAGTCAGCATGTTGAAGGATTCACGGAACCCCCTGCAGGTATTGGAAGAAACATGTATGAATTCGGAAGTTATTTGAAAAGAACCCCCCCCCCCCAAAAAAAAAAAAAAAAAAAAAAAAAAAAATATGGGGGGGGGGGAGAAGAATAAATAAAAACATAATTGATTACATAAATAAATGAATAAAATAAAGATATTTTAAAACGGGTTGTAATATTGTGATAAGGTAGTGGCAAAGTTGTCGTAGAGGTTACATACGATTACAAATTAACATGCTAATACAGTAACATGGTGAATATGATTGTATATGGTTTTGTCTTCATCTATCTTGGCATTGAAGATGACGACAATTGGACTAACTCTTCAACACTAAGTATGTCTTTGCATGCATGCTAGCATTAGTTGTATTGGTGTTTAACGCTGACCATGGTTTAACCATTGACACCTCCTATCGCTTTATAAAAAAACACTGCTTACACTATTCATTATAAATCAAGATGACGGGGTTCGAATTACAGCAGGGACAATAAGCCCAGGTCCCACGTGGTAAATATGAGGACTTTAGTGCAACCGTCTTCTACTTTTCTTTTCGAATAAGAACAATAGAATACCATCACTATCCGGCTTTTATTTCTACCAGACTACAGGTTTATAACCGACGTGTACGGCAGTGGAAAACCGATACTTAGAATTAATTACTAGTCTCCCAGGTTTGTGTAACGTGAGCAACTAACTGTAAACAGAGGATATTTCTAATTTCAATATTGGATAAAGGTAATTGTTCAATGAGGAATAAGTTTGATGTTGACATATCTTGTTTGTAATGTGCCATAGCTGACGAGCTTCCAAAGCCCAACCCACCAGTGATAGTATCTTCCCCTGACGGTTCGCCTACCATTCACTTTAGCGATGAGCTTGAATCTCCATATATAACGTAAGTATTCTTGCAAGTTGCAAGCCATGTCTCGCGTTCTCAAGCTACATTTGTTACCTATGTTCAAGTTAAACGTTCTACTCTGTATCCATCTGTATCTTATTGATGTTTATAATCTGTAATCTTGTACTGACATGCAAATGAAACAAATTTCCAATCATTGGACGATAAATTTGAATATGAATGAATATGAATATGAATTTTCCGAGCGATGATTGTCGACCTTAAATTATATAAATCTTCGTATCTTGTTTATGTGTATATATATAAAGACCAACGCTATAAGCAGTAGTATTAATCGCTATAAAGATGCTATTATCGTTATCATTATTATTATTAGCATAATTGTATTTATTATTACCACCAATAATACCATCATCATCATGTTTATTTATTCATTATGTTGTCAATGTCTGTCCTTTTAACACACTGCTCTTCATCTGCTCATTTTTGTAAAGGGCTTGCGGGTTTCACTACTGTCTTTGAGACAAGATGGATGGCCATTTCTGTCGTCAGTGTGAATCTCCATTCCTGCTATATTTTCATCATAGACTAGCTATCATAACCTTTAAATGTACAAGCTCTTGGTATATTAATTCTTAAATACATTAATTTATTAATTGTGGAGGTTACTTTACTTTAAGAAGCAATATATTTTGTAATAGAAAGTCTGCCAGTCAGTTTCAAGTAATGTAATGATGTATACACGCTAGATCATCAACATTATTTGCACAAGGGCCTATAGGCCTACATAAATTTAGGTTTTCCTCGTCCTTACTTTAGAATAAAATGATGATTATTAAAATAAATTATAGTGTCTAGAGGGTATAATCATGACAAATATCTCTTTAAACTCTCAGGCACATACTTGTTGCTGTTGAAGAAAGACGTCCGGTAGCAAAGCGCCGACGTCAACAGACAGCGTATGGATCCTTTGCCGAGAATCCCTCCTCATACATAGCAGCTAACATCAGCAAAGATGATCTTCCGATAGAGCTAGCTATAGGGGATAACGAGACCTATGGAAATTACCACAATGCACCCCTCAAAGACAAGGCGATATATGATGTACGAACTGGTGTTGAGAGCAACGTTGGAGGAAAGGTAAGAGATTAACGGTAGATATGTATCTCTCAAGGGACAGACGGCCTGCCTACACGATGTAAGAGCCTACGGTTTTGTAGCAGAATTATATTGTGAAAGTAATATTTAGGTGCAAATATCGGTGATAAGGGATAAGAATGAGTGGCTTAAGAATGAGTGTTTTCGTCGGGTGTATCTGAAATTGTTATCATTGTCTAATATAGCTCCTTTGAGATACAGGCCCTATCAGAAATACGCAACGTGTAGTATTAATTAGAGGATAGTTTCCGTGGGGAAAAAATACAATAACACATTATGGATCAAAGAATTCAAGTGTCATGGGTTAGCCTTTTAGAGAATTACAGTATTTTGTTAAGATTCGTGCTACACAACTTGATGGACCATTACAGATATACCCGTTATTTAAAACTTAACCCCCGTTATGAACTCCGATGAAAGTGGTCTAACTACTTCAGTACTTGGTACCTGTTAATACCCAAAGTCACGTGAAAGTGCAGAATA
Source organism: Strongylocentrotus droebachiensis (assembly GCA_035222895.1). Taxonomy (NCBI): domain Eukaryota; kingdom Metazoa; phylum Echinodermata; class Echinoidea; order Camarodonta; family Strongylocentrotidae; genus Strongylocentrotus; species Strongylocentrotus droebachiensis. The sequence continues at coordinate 60,016 of JAVYIG010005624.1, read as the reverse complement.
TTTGCCATTGTATGTATATCGCAGAAGCATTAACACATTCTATGCGCTTCCCTGGTATAGAAAAGGTTCTACTAAACTTCATTAAAACTGCCACTGGATAAAAACATCAACAATTCATTTCAGAAAATGATTTGCAGATTTCTTGTTTACCTTTTATTTAGAAATCCACTCTTTTCGGAGATCCGTCTGAAGTACAAACAGGTAGGATGGCTTATTTCATAAGAGTCTTTTGTTGAAATTGCTTTTGCTTTTGCTTTTGAATGGAAATTGTCCCAATTGGCCCACGTTTTAGAGATTTGGTACATTCCCATTACCTGTACTTGTTACTTCTTTTTAGAACAAGCGGACATCTTCAATATGCTCAATGTCACTGCTTAACTAACTACGAATATGTAAGCATACATTGTTTGTTAGTAAAACAAAAAATTGTTCTCTACGATCGGGAAATCAAAGTGGAAAATGCAGTCAAAATTCCATTGGAATCGAAACATATCAATACTACTATAGCTATACTAGGTTTTAAATGCGAAAGTTTCTAAAGCTTGGTCGCTTTGCTCATCGCGTATGTTCCTACAGACCCCTATTTTATAATGATTATCAGCCCGTTGTTAAATATCAGACAAATGGTAAACTCAAAACCGTATAAAGTGATTTGTAATGGTTTACGGAAGGTCAAATCTGACTGACATAAGCGCTATACAAGAACCCACTATTATTATTTTTTTTCCGAGTTGTTTAGAACCATATTCCCTCGATACGCCACGGAATACTAGATTTTGTAATGTGTGATATAAAAGCAAGTCCACTTAATAAAACACATATCGAATCGTGAGTTTGTCCTGATGTACGTCTACCCTCTGTGGTGTTCTATAGGCCCGGGAAGACCAATGGCCTACTCCTTTTGTTGGAATGGTCATTATAACGGAGAGCCTACATGAGCCTTACGATGAGATTCTAAATTATAAGACAAATCTTTCACTTTCCGTAATGATGATATCATTTTTTTTTTTGGGGGGGGGGGGGGGTTTAAGTACACCTGTTTGCGAATTACCTCTTACAAGTACTAATATTTGCTATGTTTTTTATTATTCAATGATTTGATTTTCTTAACATTACCCTCTGCCCTCTGATTCAGTGTCGAACACCTCTACTCCCCACTCATTGCACTTTGTGTGTGTGGGGGAACCCTCTCATTCATTGTAAACAAAATTTGTTCATGTCTCCCCTCTCATCATTGATCTTTACTGGCTCCGCGTTAATAATCGTATCATAATATAACACCTTAACCCTCACTTACAAGTGTCTCAATAATCAGGCCGCATCATACCGAGGTGATCTACTCCATTCGCACACATCCATGTATAATACACATCAGCCAGTAGTACAACACTTACCGTCCCTCGAACCAGTAAACAGATAGATGATAGGTTTTTCCCGTTATTGCCCCCAAAACCTTGAACTTAACACTTGTACTAAAAAATTGCCCTACTCTCACAGCTTTCAAGAGGTGTCTGAAAACACATATTTTCTTGTTTGTTTGAATATTCCTCTCTGTTTGTAATTAATGTAAGCTTCGTACGTTAATGTTCTCTCTTTTTGTTTGTAAGTCAGTATTTCTTTTTATGCGCTTTGTATGTAATGATAAGGTGCTTTATGAATGTAATATTGTATTATGTTATTAGATGTCGCAATGCTGGATTCTAGACCACATTCCCTTTGTTTAGGCGTTCATCAGTCAGAATGCGACTCATTACTGCCATGGTTTTGACAATATGGTGTCACCGTAAGATTTTGATCATGACCGGCAGATATTTTTGCTAAGTACATTGAGAGCTACCATTGCTGAACATCGAAATTGCAATTCCTATTTGAGGTATGCTCACGATAATGGACAAATGTATTGAATTATTGAAATCGTTGCATCTTTTGAATCTAAAAACAAAGGTTTTGGTTTCGGAAACCTTGGATGTCCGCATAAGTAGAACTATATATACTTTTACATGTATACATAGAGCATAATTTTGTATAAGATTTTGGTTTTAGTGCTCCTTGATAATCGATAGTATTACTAAATTGTTATTACTATTATATTACTATTATTATTATTATTTTTATTATTTAATTTTTATAATTTTTTCGTCTTGACCTCACTTTTCCATTCATTGAACAATAATCGTACACCCACACACACGCGCGCACCCACACAAATGTCCATACGTGAATCGTGAATGTCTAGCTGTGATAGTAAGCTAACTACTGGGACTGGTCTTTTCGCATGCCATTACAATCAATTATGATCATAATTATGCTGCTAGTACATGTGAATCTGATTTACTTATCATTTATATATATCAACTCTGATACTACCTCGGGATTTCTAATCTAGTATCTGATTTATTAGGTATTTATCTATTAACTCTGATGCTATCTTCGTGACTTTTAACTCCTGTCATTTCTTGTCACTACCATCCTTGTTCCCACACCATCCTCTTCACCTACTGTCTCTTCTCCATCAACATCAAATTCAGCTGGAGTTCCTTCAGGTTCCATAGCAACTGTCGTAGGAAGCACTGTTGGTGCTATTTTTGTGATTGTTATCGTTATAATTCTCATCATCATCTTTTACAAGCGAAGAAGGTTAGATAAATACCTTATTCTTAACTTGTCCCTCTTACCAGTCCATCCTAATCGTACTGTTCCATGCAAGATGCTAAAACCATATGGTCATTAAACAACAAGATAAATTATGATTGTATTTTTGTTTGGGTCTGTATAGTAATTTTATTTATTGTTTAAAAATATGCTATTCAATGTAAATGTTCTAAATCATAACGCTTTCTTAATACCATGGCAACCAGTTTGAAAGTCGTTTGTAATAGTAATTTTTTTTTAAAATACCATTCCCCCATACCAATTGTCATGTTGACATGTTTATACATACCTTTTTATTGGGACATAATTATTGTTTCAATTACGTATTTCATTAATGCGGTTTGTATCTTTGTTTTAATATTAACTTTCAGCAATGAAGCAGCCCCAACTAAGTCTAAAGGGAAGGAGTCCGATTCGTCTCCGCAGTATGAGAACCCTGTATTTGATCCGTCAAAGACAGACGTCCACACCTATCAAGACCTGCACACTGACAGCCACACCTACCAAGGTGTTAATACCGATGAGCAGAGCTACCAGAATCTTGCTGACCCTCATACCTACCAAGATCTCAAGAAACCTGATCAAGAAGCTATATACGAAGATGTAACTGACGCCATGAACAGAGACTATGTCAACGTGGTGAAGAAGAATTGAATACACGAGATGAAGAAAGTCCATCAAAATGATTTTGACTTATCAAAAAAAATGTTTTTATAATTTTAAGGGGAAATATGTCTATGTCTCTATAATTTCGTGAAGATGAAAGCATGCTTCATAACTTATCGTGAAATATCAAATTTAATCTTAATAACTGAAAGAAAAACTGTGCTGATGGACTGTGGCGTCTCCTCTTAACTATCCGAATGGAATACCATCACGAAAAGCTGTCAAAAATATCATGGCTTCGTTTTCATTCACCATCTCTACTTGCCTTACTCCCAAATCTGTTAATATCGGGGATCAGTTGAAATATAACCTTTTAAAATAATCATGATTCGCACAGGTCTGACAAATTTGGGTAAAAATAGTTGTACACCTTGGGTACCACACCACATGAAAGTAAAGGTATGGGATTAGTTTCTTTAAAGCCTATCTGCACTAGTTTGGCCAGGAGGGATTAGATCTCCCTGTATGGTCACTGACAGGTGATTATCTCATGAAATCAGCTCTCAATTAACATATGAAAAAGGGTACCGTGGGTCACCAATGGTCACCACTTAGGCATTGTATTGATTACTTGTCTCAATGCCTCTCGTTGCGGGTAGAAAGCATTATTACAGCATCGATGAACAAGAATGAATACAATATCAATTATTATTATTATAGTTGTTATTATCAACATTAATATTATTATCATTATTATAATTATCATAAACATTATTATAATTATTATCATTATCATTATTACTATGAATGTTATTATTACTACTTCCACTTCGACTACTTCTGCTACTTCTACGAAGCAGTGGAATTCAAGTTGATTATTAGTTCAATGATAATGCGTTAGGATGTTTACGATGAAATATAAAATATAAGATGTGAATATAGATATAGACTAGGCACAATAAAGTACACGTGAAATGTGGTGGTAAGCTTTATTTCCACATTTGTGGAAATTATAAATAAATTATCAGTTATTATTAATATCATTAATACTACCACTACTACTACTACTACTTCTACTACTACTTCTACTTTCTACTACTACTACTACTACTACTACTACTACTACTACTACTGTAACGGAGAGTAACATCAGTCACAGCACTTGTCAACAAACTGGGATGGGATACCCTTCACAATCGCAGGCTTCTTGCACAGTCCACTTTGTTTTACAAGATACACCATCATCAACTCAACATGCCTTTTCCCACTCACATTATCCCAGCTACATATCTGGGCAGAAATGATCACCCTCTGAAGTATGCAGTACCCCCAGCTTCCATTGATAGCTTCAAGTACTCCATCTATCCTCGCACCATCTGGACGTGGAACCATCTATCAGCTGCTGCGGTAATATCTCCAACAGTGACCATCTTCCAGGAGGCTGCTCTACCCATCATCAGCGCGTTGCCTCCTCCTGTTGGGTTCAAGCTATTGTAGACTCCACGTCTCGGTTTTTACTTGCACGTCCACCGTTTTATTGTAAATAATAGACATCATTCACTGTTTTGAATTACTTCATGCACTGTCACTATGCCAGCACGTTGCACGGACATCCCAGTTTAGCTGTATGATAGCTGCCATCGGGATTATCTCTACAAGTAACAAGTAACTACTACTACGACTGCTACCTCTACGTCTACTAAACAGTGGAATTTAAGTTGATGAATAGGTCAACGATAATGTGTTAGGATGTGAACGATGAAATATGAAAATAAAAGTTGTAAATATAGACTAAGACTATGCACCATTAGATTAACGTGAAAGCATTATGTTATATGAGGGTGAATGTTTAGCGAATCATTATATAGTAGAATTAGTAGTTAATTAAAAGAGTAAGATAATGCAATCGAAGTCAACATGTATATATTACCATATGAGCAGGGGATGTTTAGGCACATATTAAATATGAATACTGATAAATAAAAGTATAGAACGCACAATATGTAAACATCAAAGAAGTAAAAAAAAAATAAAGAATTAAAAAAAAACAAGTCGGCTTATTTTGTTTTTAATTTCAGCTCGTCATTTGGCACTTTGAACGGTAATCAACAAAATTAATCCGTCTGATTATTAAAGCAGTTTGGAATTTGGCAGACTGTTAGCACAGCCAGTCAGATACCAGCCAGATTACTTTGCGGTAAAAAATATTACAATACAAAAATGCATTAATCAGGAAAAGATGATTTAAAAAAAAAAATCATTGATTTTACCCGACCATGACCATGCTAAAAGAAAACCTATCATGCTTTTTGAGGAATCCAAATCATTGTTCTCAGTGTAACTATTTTGAAAATTACTCGATGAATTATTCAATAAGACATATGAACACATATTTAATATCATTTGAAATAATTGGACATGAAATCAAGCAAATCATTAAGGTTTTGTGGATTATTTCCAGACATATGAAGATGAAATTCCAGGTACATGGTGTAGAAGAATTTCACGACGATGCCCCAGACGATATCTAAAATGTCGTATCCGGACACCTACCCCCTGTTCATATTTACAAAGATGGTACGTTTTAACATATTCACATATTAATATACGTATACATGTAAATTAATTTGCACAATACAATACGTCAACAAAATAAACATGCAGTTGAAAGGGAAGGAGGGCCGACAAAAAAAGCAGAGCTTGTAGGGTGTAGGCCTAGTGTAAAAGTAATTATTATGAATTATTATGAATTGTTATAATTACATCCACCCCCGGATAACCACCCCAGTCAACTCACCCCTAGGACAACTACTCCATATGGTAAACACCCTCTAGGACGACTACCCCCAGGACAACTACCCCAGACACCTAGTAAAGGTTTACAGCTTGAAGTGTATGGCGCCCTCAATTTGCATGTTTGAAGACAGAATGGAGTGACTGAGAGAGGGAAGTAACATGCCTATTACACGCAGTGTTTACGGACAATGCCTCACCGACTCTCTTACATATGTAGTGATACTATCATACAAATATTTATGAAAGAAACACAATTCAAGTTTTCCGCGTACAATAGAAAACCCAATTTATGTATTCTTTTATCAATATTTGTCTTCAAACACATTTGGGGGGCAATCTTTGCAGAAGTATATTATTTATAATCAATGTATGCTTTGTTCGAACAATGCAAGTGAAGTGATTCGAATACACTATTCATATACTCAAATGTTCATCTCAAATGTTCACACACACACACACACGCACGCACGAACACACACACACACAAACACATACACAACCACCCACCTACACAATACACACCAACCCACACACGCTCCCGCACGCAGAGCCCACATATACCGGCCCACAAATGCCCACACATTATATGGGCCTATTTCATATCAAAATATACCACCGCTGTTAAAGACGACAGTTTAAAAAAGGCATGAAAAAGGAGTAGACGGCAAAAAGGTAACCAATGGAATCATTTCGTGCGTTCCTTCTACAAGCTGAATTATTATAAGGAGAACAAATATTTTCAATATAAACATCCAGTTTCTGTAAGGTTCCGCTTTGATATCCGGAATCGTAGTGGTATTTTCCCCTTTGGATGAGGCAAATCTTCTAGCTGCAAAGTGGGGATCTGACATAATCTATCGGAGCACGCTATTGGTTGTTCCATACATAGCTGGCTGGATATGTGACGTAGTTTGAATCGCATTTGAGTGATTACCAGGTCGCTATAAATATATGCTTTAACAAATTTCCGTGACCCTGATAGACGGATTTCCAACACAAGGAAATCAGAACATATCTGAATTAAAATTGTGAGACAAGGAGGAAACTTTGTGTTCTCGAGTCTTGGCAAGGGCTGTTGTCAAAAATTGAAGTAGTTTTCAGAAAGTTTTCCTTCTGTCTAGGACGACCAGCTAAGGTATAGAACTGACTTAAATTTGGTATTTTGTCTTCACTAGGAGAGAAATACGAACAAATCACCAGTGGTTCAAAATTAAGCTCGGCCGAAACTTTCTTCTTGTTTGATAATTTCATATGGGGAAACCCATTTAGTATTTAGTATTGAACACACTCCATTACAGATAATTCCTGAAGGACTTGGAATGGTGTATAGAGCAGGGAGCTCGACTAATCACTGATAAACTTATTTTACCTGTTTACTAGTGTGTTCACCTACATATTATGGCGTCCTTACTAGGTTGGAGAAAATCCTTTTCTGGACTCATGCTAGTATTGTTCTACATAGTTGCTACAAGTAATGGTAAGTAAATAAATACACATTATCTTTACGAAGTAATGTGCCTTATAATTAACTTCCATTCATTCAGAAATTATACTTGAATAAGAAAAATAAAATAAGCTATGCTGTAAAAATGAGAAGAAAAAAACGCACATAAAAAACAACATAACAAATTTCTCTTTTTTAAGTCAATGTGAATATATACATAATACAGCATATATATCCGGATATTTTTTGCGTAACGTTAATTTATAAAAGCCTAGGTGTGACAAAAAGAGATTGAAATACTAAGCTTAGAAACGGTTGACTGTTGAAAGTTCAAAAGTTAAAGCTCGAACCCGAGTGATGTTTTTATAGTATCAAATTTAAGGATGTGAAAGTCATTTAGAGTCAAGTTTGTGACATTTCCTTTGAAAAGAAATATCTGAATTTCTTATTACATTTTAACTGTTTGACGATTCGAGGACATAAAATCGGTGCCGGTATTTAATTCAGACGCAGCAGTGATGTTGTGAAATTGTACAAGTCCAAAGCGTCTCTTATAACACATGGTAATGCAGACAGATCGAGGTCGATCCTCTCAATAGGCCATTTTCGTAATGTATTCAAATACATCTTTTTGTATTCCCTCGATAGATATTATTCATGCACCTGAATAATTGTATGCTAAGTATGCAAAATTACATGCATTATGCGTTGTTAGGTAGGGTTTATTTATGGCTTGATCCTCGTTTAAACATGAAGAAGCGCATATACAACACATGCAAATCTACAAGCGATGAAAAACATGGTATGAACAGGCAGAAAGGGCAAGGTACTTCCTATTCGAAACAAAGTTTCATGTGTAAAGTATAATGACGGTAATTAAATGCTGATAGGCCTTATGTTAATACAGTTGAATTTAAAAACAATAGTTAACGTGGTTATAACATAACATGTTTTTTTCATGTAAACCAACAAATTAAAGATATTGAAAAGTAATTATTTGTTCTGTTGAGGCATGTCGAAAGAAAATAAGCTCATTATAATATTATTTCATTTATCCTATTATGATTTAGGTCTATGGTTTTATCATAAATTATTCTACCTAATATAATTATTTAGTAGATATAATTCACTTGTCGTATTTAAGATATATTTTACAGCTAGTTTGATCCCCCCCCCTAATTTGCTGCCCCTATCAGAATGTTCTTCCCCTATCAAACCCGAACGGCACGTAAGAGGTAGTAGTACAGTAGTAGACTTTATTGGATAACTTGTTTAGCACAAGGCTAATCTGCCACAAGAGGCTTTAATGATAATGATAAAAATGATAATAATGATGATGATGATGATGATGATGATGATGATTATGATGATGATATCAATGATAATAATATTATTAATACTAATAACAATGTTAATGATAATAATAATAATAATATTATTAATAATGATAGTAATAACAATAATGGGTTTTATATAGTGCCTTTTCCAGAGGACATAAGGCGCTGTCCCTTTGTCTATTATTAAAATAAAGAAGAATTATAGAGGTATCTTTTTCTACGTTTTTGAAGAAGTAAAATGAAGTACCCTTTCTAAGAAATGCAGGGAGTGTATTCTGTAGGCGTGTAACAACGGATTAAGCCAGCCTGACCTCATTATGAGATGTATCACGATCGAAGTAGCCTCTGATACAATTAATATTACAAATTTGCCTGTTTAGGGTACGACATAAGGAAGTAACATGGTCAGACATTTTCATATCACTATCAATCACTACACTTCCCACATTGACACCAGGTGCGTACGCAGGATTTTTTCAAGGGGGGGGGGGGGGGGTTTAACATTTTTTAAATCGGGCCGAAAATTTCGCAACGACTCAGCCGGCCGCTGAATAAGCGGGGGGGGGGGGGGGGGGGGGGGTAAGAGGACACTTTTTTTTTCTGGTCTCGAAATTTGAAAATTTGAAATTTTGCTCCGTTGGGAGAGGGGGTAAGGTCACCTTTTTTAGGTCAGCCTAAAAAAGGTCAGGGGGGTTTATACACATAAAAATAACAAGAGGGGGGGGGGGGGGTTTAACCCCCCCAACCCCCCCCCCCCCCCTGCGTACGCGCCTGATTGACTCAATCCATATATTATAGGTATAGAGCAGCTCTGGTCATGCAATTGCATTGTGAAAGAAACGTTGTGGAATCGATCAAAAAAGGTTAATCATCTAGCATATAAGTATTGGTGTGTACTGCAAGGTTCTGGAATCATCAAAATGCTAAGAAAGTTGGCCCAGTCTTGATAAAGTTACAAGCACTGTACACATAAAGATGTATATGGGACTACGCGATATCTATCCATGCCGGATAGATAATTTACCAAATATATCAATTAGTAGGCGGTTTCCCGGCAAAATGTGTATCATCACGTATTAGTAAAAGCATATCCTTTCACATGATTGGTAATTAGAGCTTCCATTTCATTTTTTGAGAGGGGTGGGGGGGGGGGGGGTCGTTTCCAGAACTGGTCTTTACCTTTAGATATATTATGCAGGAAATAGAAAGACACCGGTTAAACACATATCTGCTTGTATCCTAAATTAAAATGCTAGAGATTTGCCTAACCGGTACGTGGTTACAGGTTATGGCATGGCAACCGGATCTGTTGCTACAGCGACAAGGAAGAAAAAAAAGAAGGGATTTTTAAAGGAAGGAAATATGCCAGGGTAAGAAGCGTTCGGTCGACATTGCTATATTATTCTTTAGACAAACCTTTACAATTTGTTTAGGTAAAAACAATTGAGTAGAATGTATTGATATATAATGACATTGTGCAATACGTCTGTGGGTGTTTTACTTTGATCAAGGTCTATCATACAAAACATGACAATTACAGCGGTGTATAGAAGAGTACGTAGGTATTTTAAGTTGATATGAAATATATATTTTTCCATATATCTATAAGAAGTTTAACACTAACCTATCAAGTACGTGCTTTCCAGTTAAAACTTTTTTGATTGGACGAGAGGACGAGTGTATTTGCCTAAAATAACTAATAATTTCCTTGTTTATTATCGGTTTACTTTTCTTTACAGTTCGAAGTTCCCCTATTCAGGACGTTGACGATGATATACGTAAGCTCACATGGGATCATAGATTAACATAAGAATAAAGGCGTGTTAAGATTTGAAGCAGAAAACCCAGCTCCCTTTTTTTTATTTAACGTGTAAATGAATCTCATTTGCGAGCAACAAATACAAATAATGATATATTTTTTTAAAGAATTAAAAGGTACTACTTCTACTTCTACTACGACTTTTACATGTACTTCCCCTTTTAATGTTACTAATAGTAAAAAAAAAAATAGTAGGCATTCGTGCTGCGCCATCGATAACTTCTATTCTGAGGCGCACTTACATGAAACATCCGAACTTTCCCAATCTCACGTAAGGCATGTCAAGATGCTCCTATAATAGATGCTCTAGTCTACGAACTCAACGTCACATCAGTTTCCACAGATGTCTCCAAAAACCTTTCAAACTTGAAATATTACGCATCTTATAACATCACCATCATATTTGTAAATACAAAGTCTTAAAATGTTGATGGCCTCATACAACTTTTTTTAAATTCAACTTTCTTCCAATTCTTTTTATATCCAAAACGCGTCTACCTATTTTGCAAATTACAAGTTCCGTTATTTCAAACTTATTTCCAGGACCCGCAAGTGTAGGTGCCTTACAGATGTCATCTTCAACCACACAAATTGAAGTAAGCTGGGAACCGTCATCTAGTCCATACTCCGCTGACTACTATATCATACGCTACAGTCTCCTTCAAAAGCTTGCCTGCCAATCACCAGAAACCACCCCAACAGAGTTTGAAGTGAATACGAATGTCACACAATACAATCATCTAGTGGGGTTAGAGCCTTACTCGCGATACCGCATCTCAGTTACAGGTGTAAATAGTGCCGGGCAGAGTGAACCCACTATCGGCTATTCAGATACCTGGCCGGGACGTGAGTAATGAACTAATAAGCCCGTGTGTCTCGGTCATATTAAAATACTGTAAGCATGCGTGCCCAAGGAAACGCGTATAAAAAAGGGGGGGGGGGGGGTTGAATAGATTTTTGCGGTCCCTGCGGGTCCGCATCAAGGGGTTCATAAACGTCCGCTTTGGGCCATTTTCAAGAAAAATTGTATTTTTTCACAATGGTTCAAAATCCTACTGTACGCGCCGGTATACGCGTTTAGGTGTATTTTAAGCCCTCAGGGCCAGACTGGGGGGGGGGGGGGGGTAGGGGGATAGGGGGTAATCATAATGCCCATTAGTGAGACTATACTACCGGCCGCCGCCTGCGACCGCCGGTCTTTAGTTCTTTACTGGATCAAGATGGATGCCCACGAAACCGACCCAGGTCTACCAGTCTCACGCCTACAGCTGGTCCCTTATGTTTTATTTTGCATAGTAGAATAGTAACTTTTCATTGTACATTGTGTACTGTTTGTAAACACTACATGTACTTTACATAAAATAGATCAAATTTGTAATGCAATTCTTTTTTTCAAACCCATTTAGAAGTGTACAGGTTGATGTTATTGCTTCTATATTGAAATACATTTTTACATTGTGAATTTTACATTAGAAGCGCAATTTGATGGATTTTACATTGTCAACAACTTAAATGGTAATCCCTATTGCACTTCAAAATTCTCAAGGGGTTACAATTTTACAATGCTTCTTTATAGGAGTGTACAATTTTTTTTTGAAATACCCGTTTAAGGTGTGAATTCGGGGAAAAAACACGCAAAATCCTCATTTAGGGTGTATTTTGGCTTCAGAAGAAATCCTCGGTTAGGGGGTTTCTGAAAAACCTGTGATCACGCATGTTTGCAGTATTATTACATGACTGAGACCCCCCGGGCTTAACAGCTATATATCCTTTCACCATACCAGTTTACAAAGTGATATATTTTGTTATCTGTGTTGATATTATTAATATTGGATATAGTATACAGAAACAAAGTTGTTATTGGTCCAAAGCTCGTCACGTGGTATCGATTGCGAGGATCGTAATAAAGATATTTTACTCCCGGTCATGAATAACCTCTTTGGGAAATATAACTCCCTTTGGTAGTCCAAAAATGTATCATACACCTTACCAGTCAAATCTCTATTAGATTCCCTGCCTATAACATACGCATTGATCTAAAAACATCACTATCAAGAGTTTGTCTTTATTTAAATTATGAATGATACCATTTGGTTGCGATGTATATTCCCTTCACCCTTCACGCTAGCCTTACTACGTAACATGTTAACGGACTTAGGTAGAAGTCGGCGCTTTATATACAGAGCAAATTTATTTGTAATTTCTTTTCACATAATATAAACAATGACAGACAATAATGAACGTAATGATATAACAGAAATGAGCATTGAAATATCTTTGAACTTTTTTACTAAGTCATCATAATGCAAAATGACTTGGTTACAGGAAATGAAGAAGAAAAAAAATGAACCTAATTAAAAGCAATGCTTGTTAGGTGTAGGTTTGCACAATGATAAAGCACAATAATATAGGTATGTTTTCTTATATTTCTGATTCACTTCAGCAACGTCCAACATTACAAATGTCAGGGCTAATCTAGAAAGGACGTCTCCATCAAGAATAGGATTCACCTGGCAACCTCTCAACTGTAGTAATGTGAATGGAGACTTCTGGTACTACTTTCCAAGAATCTACAAGGATGGTGATGTGAGTAATCTACCGGCTGGGAGCACGTACTTGGATGATGACTTTTCATACTCATCAATAGAGTTCAATGGTCTTGAGGCTTGCACGATGTACGAACTGAATATATATGCCGCAAACCGTGACGTGCAAATTGGAAATGTGTCTCATGCTATCGGTGTAACAGGAGTTACTTGTAAGTGTCAAATAATACGAAGAAAATACATGTTATAACCACCCTTATGATGTCACATACTCACATTGCCCTGCTTTTTGAACGTACTCTAAATATATGAATTTCGTTCAAAAACTGATATAGTTATATCATATTTGTGTCCATTTACATGTACATAGATAGTAGTATATATTATCATATACTTGTCTTTGTTCCAATTCAAATGAACATTTATTTTCTTCCAAACAAAACAATTTATAAGTAGGAACATAAATATAATTAAAGAACTTGTATTACAAGCATGGGCGTAAATCTGCAATTGATACCTATTGTTCAGGGGGGATGATCTATTCATTCATCCCCCCTGAACAATAGGTATTACGTAAGGATTTACGCCCATGATTACAAGGAAGAAGGCGCGAAACCCGAAAAGCATAGCTTGTAGTGGGTACGCCCGAATACATAAATACAATTATACATTATAAATTGGAGAAAGGAAGAAAGGAAGAAAGGGATAGGCAAAGACCATTACGTTGCACCTTCAAGTATCATGCCTTTAACATATTTAAGGATTTTCAGGTAGGGATTACTATGTTTTCCCCGAAAAGATTTATACTTGATAATTTTTCATGAATGGTTTCAAACATGAACATTTTAGTCTGGGGGCGGGGACTCTAAACTGAATATGTAAACCTCTTTCTATTAAATATTTAGATAGGTAATGCATTATTATTGTATATCAATGATTATTATAATTACATGCGGTTCAGATATGGACCCTGTATCGATAAGAGAGCTAACAAATATCATAAAAGGAAAAGGGTCCAGGTAAAAAGAATAACAAAATAGAAACATATCAAATCCTTTCCTGGATCACGCTTTGTCCACCGCAATATGACGCTTAAGGTGCTCCAATACATAACCCAGCTATAGACAGGATTCCAATTCCTATACTCACTGCAATCAACGATATCCTCTATGTTGGATAAAGGTTATTAAATTGTTTGACTTTAAAACAGAAATAAATGAAAACATGTTCAATCTTTACACAGGTAAATATGAATATATTTAGCATCATCTTTGGCTACAGAAAAATTAAACTCGGAAGTCTACGAAAATATTATAAGATGGAGAGGCACGACTAGCAGGCGGCGCATGTGTTATGGTTATTGGTCGGTGTAATGTTACCCTTTTAGAATACAAGCCGCCCTCCTGAGATGTACGATATTTCGCAAGATTAATAATGTACATTTTCCTCTCTTTTTGTGTTGAATAAAGTCACAAGTGCATCCGCTTATGCAACTGAGGATCAACCCGGTCTGAGAGTTTACTGGCGTGTTCCGTCTCAATGCAATGTTGATTACTACAGGTTATCATATCAACTCATCTCACGTAAGGCATGTCAAGATGTTCCTATAATAGATGCTCCAGTCTACGAACTCAATGTCACACCAAGTTTCGCATATGTCTCTAAAATCATTTCAGACTTGGAATATTATGCAACTTTTAACATCTCCATCATAGCTGTGATTAGGAGAGCGGAGAGTCTACCCATGAATGTTATTGGAGACACACGAGATGGAGGTATATAAACAAATATGATTATAATTACTAGCTTTGGCGTATCTACGAGGATTGGTGGGGGGGGGGGGGGGCAGAGGGGGCATATAGCTACGGGTGGCTCTTGGAGGTAGCGCCAAACAAACAATAAAAACGCGACAGAGAGGGGCGCAGGAAAGGAAAACGCAACAGAAAAATAGAAAGGGGATAAAGGAAAGACAAATAGGATTGTAATAAGAACCTTCAATTTGCAGAATGAATTGCAATAGAAATAAGGCTTTTTTTAATTCAGGTATTTAAATGCGAAAGTTCTAAAGCTCGGTGGCATTGCTCATCGCGTATGTTCCGCCATGATCCTGACATTTTACGTCCCATTGTAGGATTTAGTTTACATACCGTATTCTTTGAAGCGTTCAAGCTTGAACAAAAAATCAATTGTCGTTGCTACCTTTTTGATAATCATTATCAGCCCATGGTTAAATATAAGACAAAGAACAAGTGCAATACCGTATTAAGTTATTTGTAACAGTTCATAGATTGAAAGAAATCTCAATTTGTCCAGCTTTTTTGTTTGCACCGAGCACCATAATTAATAGATACTCCACGAAAAACACAATTTTGTAAAGCATGACATGATAAGCAAGTCCACTTAATAATAATAAACTCATCGAATCAATCGTTTTTTCTGGTATATATCTATCTCTAGTGGTGTTATGTAGCCCCGGGAAGACAAAGGACCTACTATTGTTGTTGTATTGGTCGTTATGGCAGAGATCCTTGCATGACCCCTACGATGAGATTCAAAGTTATAAGAGAAATATTGTCACTTTCCATAGTGATTTACTTTATTTCTTGTGTAAGTAAGTACACCCCGAAATCCAGTTTTCTATTTCTGTTTTAGATTTACCCCTTATATCTAGTTACATCTGCTATATTGTTAATTAACTATTCAACGCTTTGATTTTCTTCACAGACCCCTCTGCCATCGAGTCAGTGGCGTACACCTCTACTGCCCACTCATTCCGCTTTGTGTGGGAGGAACCCTCTTGTGAAAGCCTACACGGTGTTTTGGGTGGCTATGACTACGAGCTCTATGATCCTACTGAAGGGGGGAGAACTGTCCGGTATCAAACGACCATCCGAAGAAACTATGTACTAATAACTGGTCTTGATGCTTGCACGGAATATCGCTTCAGAATAAGAGTAGTTACTACCCAACAGAGAAGGAGTGCATGGCATATGGAAATGGCATCGACTAATATATCAGGTTTAATAAATGAGATATAAGCCTACCGTACATTATATTGCTTATAAAGACGTTGTACATATTGTCACTGTGTGCGATTAAAGAAAAATTGATTCTAAGGGAAAGCATGGAAACTGCATTATTCGAATTCCAATTCCAATCTGCTTTAATACAGTCCATCTCTTGACGTTGCTCCAAGATAGGTAGATAGCTTTTACTGCGAGCCTAGTTAAAGGCTAATGAATAATACTAATCTAACATACATCAGAAAAAATAGATGTAATTGAAGTCAATACATATTCTAAAGATAAAGATTAGATTTAGTAAACTCTCAGTGTAATCAATTAATTATCGGGAACATGAATTCGCTCGAATGAAGTGTTTATCCTTCCTTTCTGTACACTTTTCAGCTCCTGGAATGCCAGGCATTACAGAGCTTACCCCGCATCAGGAAGACATTGGCACTACCGGTATAACAGTTTCATGGCAACCTCCTTCCTCACCTCCTTGCCAGCCTACACATTATGAAATCAAGTACTATTTTCTTCGAGGGGATATGTGTGAGGATACCCCGAGTGATCCTAGAATGAATGTAGCAGGAACTGTCAATGGTTCAACCTTCACCTTCAATGTCATGGAGTTGCGTCCCAACTCAGAGTACATGGTGTTCGTGAGAGGCGGAACCAGTAGCGGTTATGGCGATTCGGATTCCCAATCAGCTACTACAGGATATTCATGTTAGTATTATGTGTTCATGTACGTAGGGGATGGTGAGGGTGTGTGTTTATGGTGTGAGTATGAGGGTTTGTGTACGGGTATGTAACAATCTCATATATTATTTACATTTGGGAAAGATCCTTTACCGTCACCATACGAAAAACCGAAATCACTTTCTAATTGCGGTCCGTCTGGGTCAGTTGTAGGAGAAAGACAGAAAGCTTAAAGTACCGCTACACCAATTAAAATCTCAATATTTACTTTGCACGACGCTAGAGTTAGGTCAATTCTTTATCTGACAAATTTGATCAGAAGGAGAACCATAATCTACACAGGTAGTGGTACGAATATAATTTTAATAAAACCTTGCAAAATATCATCGGAGAATATGTTACATGAAATAAGCTGGCCTGAAATGTCTGTTTAGAAAGAAAAAAGAATCATAAAAAAGTATACTACAGGGGTTAGAGAATGGTTGAGAAGACAAAGAAAATGGTTACGAACTCAATGAAAATGTAAATTAGCTGATAGTAAGAACATGTAGATGAGGTTAAAATGACTATGTATAAGAAAAATTAATGAGAGTGAGTTTCCCTCCTTTAATTTTACAGATCCTACTGGTCCTCCAACTAATATCCAGTCCGCTTCCACCAAGAAGCGCAGTATTGTCTTCACTTGGGATAAACCAGATTGTGGTAATCGGAATGGACCAATCTTAAGCTACGAAGTCATGCTCTTCAATTATACAGGTAACCTCAAGAGAAATAAATACTTTGAAGAGTGCTAAATGAGGTGGAATCCCAGATATTGCTTGTTAAAAGTAAAGTTTAGAAGAAAATACTATCTGCCCTTGCAGAATAAAGTGCCATTTAATAACATTAAATGATTAAGCCCTCCGTATTCTTTAATATATCTAGGATTTTCTGAATGCGGTAAGAATCTCGGATCAATGATGAATTATGGTCAGTACTAGAGTATTGCTGTAAATTAGATGGTGTATTTGTCAGTGATGTATGGATAAAAATATTCAGAAAAATAGTGACTAAATGTCAAGCATTGATCAAAGGACCACGAAAAATAAGATGCAGTGTTTGTTATGGTGTTGCATCATGATGATGAGTCTTTTGATTTAGTCCATCAACCATACATGTACAAAAATCTGTGCAATACATTCAAACAAATGCTCTCCGTTGTTCAATTCCGCGGAGTAATGTTTTTAATTTCCTTAAACAAACATGTAGCCTTGCTACGTCTTCGCGGTACTAGCTTTATACTCCAAGGTAAATCACGGTACGCTTGATTTATTGTAGAGATGTTTTAGTCCAATGGATAATAAAAATAATAATAATAATAATTATAATAAAAACGGTGCTCATAAGGCGCTTACCACTGAAGTCAAACGAAATACAATGATAAACAATTACATCTTTAACAAAACAATGCAAATAAACTAAACCTATAAATTACAATACATATGACATATTAATCAATGTGAACAGAGTAAGTTAATCATCAAAAGCAATTTTGAATACAGTGTGTTTTAAGACAACAAGGTGCGGGGTTCAAATCCCAACACGGCACTAACGTACTTTAGAAGACGTTACATTGCCACTTTCCACTCAATGGTAAATGGGTACCTGATACGCTTGAGCGCTGGTAAAAGGGCTAAGGGCCAATTGTGTGATAGATGATAATAATCAGGTCTTTATGATAAGCCATTATTATTGCTATTGTTCTTTTCCAGGAGACGTGGTTTATCATGGTAATGTGTCAGCTGGCGCAGCCAGCGCAGGATATGAGATATCGGACCTCATCCCCTACTCAAATTACAGTATTAGGATCAGAGCTTGGAACTATGAACTAGCAGGGGAGTATGGTCCAGCGATTTGGACACAGACAGATGAAGCAAGTAGGTCTCAAAATGCGTGTCTTTTATTTATATTTTGATAACAATGAAGAAAAGAAATATAAGCGTAAAGGACGAACATTATTTCTTTTTCAAATATAGTATTTTGTTACTAAACGATGTCAACCGTGTATCTATAAAACCTAAAATACAACCTTGATAACAAATCATTTTGTACTCAAAATTTTGAAAATTTAGACTTGATCATTTACAGGAACTAATGATATGTAAACATGAACTTGATCAATTCCTTAATTTGTTTTGTTATTACATTATTCATCCTTTTTCCATCCCCTCCCCCAGCGAAAATATAAAAGAGCGTCGAGAAATCATTCTTTCTAAATAAATTGAACCCTAATTAAAGGGACTTGGTAACATTGTTCAGGTGAGAGATAATAGGGACTTATAGATTTGCACGACAAGAACGTGGACTGACACGTGTGTCATCCTTTTAAGGCAATGTGACGTCCTGTTAAAGGTAATACAAAGTTTTGGGAAATTTTGAAAATTGGGTGGATAGTGATTCTTTACAATTTCGATATATTTGGATGCCCCTGTGGATTTTGATGAATTTCAAATAGTGCCTACGGCTGTACAATGGTAGCTGCGACCATGAAAATCTCAGAATATGTTGTTGAGGTATATAATTTCCAAACGGAAATAGCTAATTGGTAGATTTTAGTCAAGAAACAATGTTTTATAGCTTAATTAATATCTTGACCTTGAAAGGGAGCTATACAACACAAAGAGTTTATTATTTATGATCTCATAATTTTAGACTCGATTTCAACTGTGACAACGATCACTGAATATTGTAAGATCGCATATGCTTCCAATATGTTCATTTGTACCCAATTCATGACCCCATATTAAAACTTTGTATTACCTTTAAGGCACTGCCAGCGCCTTAAAATGATATCACACGTGGCAGTCCACGTTCTCGTCGTGCAAATATAAAATCAATGGTAATTCTTTATATCAAGATATAGGAATAAATGTTAAAACGGCTTGCCATAGACAGGCATGATCAGTGCACGTTCACGCCGTTCTCGTCTACTCAATCTAAAAGTCCCTGATGGTGCTAAGGTAGTGACTTCAATGCTAGATGTACAATTAAAGATAATCATAGTTTGAGTGAAAATAGACAACTATTAATGATACAAATTGGGAGAAACTGATCTGATCGATTCCTTAATTCTCCTAACTATATTATTACAATTTAATTACATTTTAGATGAGTGAAAATCGTCACAAAGAAGAATTTGCTTTATGTACCATTCCAGACATTTAAGTGTCGAAAGATTTATAAAAGCCTGTTTTATGTGTTATTTTCATGGGAAAACGGTTGTGTAAATCTTCAAAAGGTTTGGAGAATTTACTGTTAGAGGGTGTCGCACAGTTTCGCCTTCAGTGAAAAACATAATTATCTTTGAGGCATGAGATTTTTTCAGGATTCTTTGCATGTTAGAGGGTTAGAGAGTAGAAGGAATATAATAAGGAACATTTCATACACAAATTACGCAGTTTGTTTCATCAACCTTCAACAATGTTACCGAGTCACTCTAAGTATTTATTTTTAGTCATAAAATAAAACGTAATGGAGTTATCTTGAATTCTACATTTCGTGCACCCAAAACCCATGTTGACAGCTGTCCAGGATGGGTTAGTGATTCTGAGTGTGCGTGTGTGATATGTGCGAGTAAAAGAAGATGATATTATTGCTTCCTTCGAAATCACAGTCAATGTAGCCTAATAATTATCTAAATTTTTAACATTGCTTGTTGAAATCTATCTTCCGCCAACATTTCCAGTCAGTAGAATTCTATGAGAATTTCTTTTATTGATACGAACTGACAGAAAACGAGACATGATACTATTTTATACTATCTTTAACGTGTGGTAGATTATTAAGTTGTTTGGATCTTAATTGTCCTACGTCTATTCTCCATGATGTTTACATTACAGGACCGGCGCCACCAATAGGAGTAAAACTTCCATCTTCCGACCAGGAGAGCATCACAGTAGAATGGATGTCACCGAACCCTCCTCTGGGCAGGATAATAGGTTACTACATTCTCTACTGGGAGACGTTTGGTAATAGTTCCACGCCCAGGAACGTCAGCTTCTCGTGTCAGGACGAGCCATGCTCTGACATTTACTACAGGTTTTCCACAGTTATTCCTGATCTCCGGCCGGACACGAATTATTCGGTTCAGGCAAGTGTGATTCGTGAAGGCGTTATCTAACAGGGATATGTACATTGATGAGGATATACGCATGATTTGATAACAAGAAGTGACGGGAATGATAAATTTTAAAAAACGTTATCGAAAAGAGGCATATTATTAAAAGCGTGTTGCCTTGCACTCATCAGAATAAAACCCAATAAACGCAAATATTTCCACAGAGCCCGGAACTAAAGGGAACAAAACGCGCAAAAGGGAAACGAATTATGATTAGATGCAGATGAAATGTGGACATGAGCCTAGCAGTTACCGGCCACTTAACCAGGATGTGGAAATAGACCCATGGTTTAAAACAACATCCATCAATACAAAGAGTTTCTGTCGGCATGTTCTGCAGACATGGCATCTTTAATCTTTCATTTTACTAAGTTTAATGTAATTCATGAAGCTTGACTATGTGTAGGCAACTCATTATAGAATTTAGGGAGATGAAATTAAAAGAATGACACCGGATGAACCCAGGAGAAGCAAATCTGTCGGTTTTTCCCGAGTTTACCAATGAAAAAAGAAAGAAGTCAAAACCCACCTTGGTGTGGGGCTCAGTTTTGTGTGAGCCCGCATGAGTTCTTTTACACAACATACATGCATTATGTATCAACTAAGCAACATAAGTATAACAATAACATCCTCATCAATATTCAAAAGGAAGTCAGTCATGTGACTACATACTAAATATTCAAAGAAAGTGGGCCAATCAAAAGAAAGTGTGATGTGTCATGTGATCGTTATGGTGTGAAGAGAGGTCAAGGGACAGGAAAAAAGGGTATAAAAAAGGGTATATGTAAAAGGTGTCAGAGTGAACAAAGGAAAAAGAAAAGAAAACAGAAGAACATACTTGGTGGTGAATAGGGACACGGAGTCTATAGAACTTAAAGAGGCTAATTAAAACAACCATTGAACTTACAATTTTTAAGAAAACACAGTGAACTTCAAAGGTTAACTTTGAGTACAATACACACTCCTACATTGGTATTTTCTGATGAATTGCATACATGATAAACCATTCGTGCTTATTGGAGAAAATGTCAAGATGTCCATATCTTTTCTGTTCATCCATTCGAGGTCAATCTCTAAACGTCCATAATTTGTTCTAATCTGTCAGTACTTTCCCGCTCTTCTTGTCCCTTTTGTATTACGATGTTTTTTTTTCATTATATAGGTCAAGGCGGAGACCATTCGTGGTGTTGGTGACTCAAGCCCGGACCCACCTGTTGTCAGGATTACATCAGAAGGAAGTACGATATTAATATTCTAATTTCTATAATGTCCCATCAAGAAGTTTTAAGAGATGGAGTCCTATCTAGCTCATTCCCTTTGTACCATCTTCGATGCCGCGCCTGGAGAAAATATGTCAGGAATGTGCTTAAAGCGTTTGTCACAGCCCACCGTGCGTGTTTTTAGTCTGTACGGTTTTTGGCGAGGCCACGGCCGCCACATTTTTCTGAAACCGTAGGGAGGGAGTGGCAAAGGCAGGGAGGGAGTACCGAAACGCACGTCACACGCACGGTGTAAGTACGTGGCACGCACGCCACGCTTGGCCGTGAGCGGTTGCGTGCATCGTACGTTGCGCACGTGGTAAGTGCGTTGTACGTGCTTACAACGTGCTTACAACGTACGGTCTCCGTGCGGTTGCCACGGTGTCCTTACTCACTCGCACGTTGTAAGTGCGTGCACGTGCGATGGACTCAGTTAGTTTTTTCCCGATGTCGGGGTATAAATAGGACGACATTCCGATGTTCTCTAGAAGTCCCAGCTGCTGCTGCCTGAAGATGCCGCCCATTCCACCGCAGAGACTATATACTGCATAAATCAGAGCGCACAACGTGCGTTGTAAGTGCGGAGTACGTGCTTACTCGGTACGGTCTACGTGAGTTCTGCGTGCTCATTGGACAGTTGAACTGAGGAGGTGGCGAGTACTGGCACGGACAACGCACTTATCACGTGCGCAGCACGCACGTGCTAAGTGCGCCTTCCGTAGAGCAAGTGACCGTGGGAAACAAATTATATATAATTATACAGGCTTCCAGTACCTATGCGCACTGCAAATCAAGAAAATCCTGTCTGTTGGAAAGAAGTTATCCCATTCTTTAACTTTATAAAAAGAAATAGGTAAAAACTTGTTCAATATTTACACATGTAGAAATATATTTAGCTTCATCTTTGCCTTAGAAAATTAAGCTCGAAAGTCCATTAAAATGTAATACGAGTTGCACGACTAACAGGCGGTTCTCTGTGTAATAGTAATTGGTTGGTGAAATGTCACCCGTCTAGAATACAAACCGCTCTCCTGAAATGTAGTATATTTCGCATTATTTTTTTTCTTTCTCTCTCTCTTTGTATTGAATATAGTTTCAAGTGCATCCGTTTCTTCATCTGGGAATCAGCTACGAGTTAGGTGGAGTGTTCCGTCTCAATGCAATGTGGATTACTACAGATTATCATATCAACTCATCTCACGTAAGGCATGTCAAGATGTTTCTGTAATAGATGCTTCAGTCTACGAACTCAACGTCACATCAAGTTCCGCAGATGTCTCCACATCCATTTCAAACTTGGAATATTACGCTACTTACAACATCTCTATCATAGCTGTGATAAGGAGAGCGGAGAGCCTACCTAAGAATGTTAGTGGAAATACACTAGATGGAGGTATGTAAACAATTATGCTAATACTAGCGTTGGCGTATCTACGAAGGGGAGGGAGAAGGGACACTTGCTCCGGGTGGCACTTGAAGATCGCGCAAAACACGGAAAAGAGAAAGAGAAAGGGTAGAAAGAGAAGATAAATATCATTATAATATAAATTCTTAATTTGGATAACAAATTTGCTTTAGAAATATGTGTTGTACTAAGGTTTAAAATGTATAAGTTTCTAAAGCTTGGTTGCCTTGCTCATCGCGTATGTTCCTCCAGGTCCCGAAATCTCGCGCCTCAATAAAAGATATAGTTTTTATATAGTATTCTCTCAAGGGTTCAAGATTTATTTTAATGCAAATTATCATCAGCCATTTTAAAAATATAAGACAAAGGGCAAATGCAAAACCGTTTAAAGTGATTTGTAATTGTTAAATATTTGAAAGAAATCTTAAATTTTCCAGTTTTTTACCCATAATCCCGAGATTCGCCACGGAATACTAAATGTCGTATTAAATGCATGACATGACAAGAGAGTCCACTCAATAAAACAAGTATCAAAACATTAGATTGTCCTGGTGTACGTCTACCCTCTGTGGTGTTCTGTAGGCCCGGGAAGACAAAGGACCTTCTATTTTTGCTGTAATGTTATAACGGAGAGCCTACGTTACCCTTGCGTGAAATTCTAAATTATAAGGACAAATATTGTCACTTTCCGTACTAATTAATTCTATTTTTTTTTAAATCTGGTTTAATTGAAAACATCAGAAATCCTGTTTTCTATTTCTGCTTTGGATTTAACTCTTATATCTACATTTGCTTTGTTGTTAATTAACTATTCAACACTGTGATTTCCTTCACAGACCCCTCTGCCATCGAGTCGGTTTCGTACACCTCTACTACCCACTCCTTGCGCTTTGTGTGGGAGGAACCCTCTTGTAAAAGCCTACATGGTGTTTTGGATGGCTATGACTACGATCTCTATGGTGGGCAGAGAACTATCCGGAATACATCGCACACACTAAGGAACTATGTACACATAACTGGTCTTGATGCTTGCACAGAATATCGCTTCAGAATAAGAGTAGTTACTACCCAACCGAGAAGGAGTGAATGGCATATGGAAATGGCGACGACTAATATATCAGGTTGGCTAAATGAGATATCGGCTTACCGTTATGTGTATTGGCTATAAAGACATAAATGTTGCAATTTATCCGTTGTACACATCAGATTTTGGCGATTAAAGAGTATTTGTTTCTAAGGAAAAGTATGGCAAACTGTATGTGTAAAATTCAAATCAAAACGGCTTTAATACAGTCCATCTCTTGACGTTGCTCCAAGAGAGATAAAAAGGTTTTTAAATGCTAGTCTACTCAGGGGCGTACATCCATACCGAGGAGTGGGGGGGGGGGGTGATCGGCGATAGCCATCATATACTAGCACGAGCACACGCCCACACTAATTTACGCAAGCGCGCGCGATCGCGCACGCACAAACACACAACACACGCACACACACACACACACACACACACAAACTAACAAACAACAAACACAAACAAACCCAAACGCATGTACATAAATTTATGCAAGCATACATACATGCACGCACATGCCAAATTTGACAACCATCAAGTAAAAGAATTGGACATATTTCGAAATACTGACAGCTGCAAACTGTAGTGTTTTATTATAATGCACTCCGAAATAAGACGACACACTTTCAAGTAGTAACATAAAGATTGAGTATTTCGTCAGGAAGATGCGAACTCTTTATTTTGAGTCCGATCACTTAGAAAATGATGTATAATGGTCAGGGGCGTCGCTAGACCTTTTTTTAGGGGGGGGGGGGGGATGTAGAGGCCAACGATTACCGACAAAACTAGCCCCCAATTATCGAAAAAATTAAATGTCCCAATATTTACAAATTTAACCCTATATACCCGGGGCCGAAGGCTAAATTGTTTTTCCTACGGACTATCTATAGTACTTGCGTATGCGCAAATGGTCATTTTCCTCGACGACATAAATATACGAATTATTTCGTCAACTTAGTCAGCATCATAGCTATATATTTTAATACAGGCGCGGAGCTAGGATCTCATTTTAGGGAGGGGCGGTAGTGAGCAGGCGAATCACTCAAAGAGCGCTCATTAGGGGGGTGTGGGTGATAGGCCTACCGCGCGAAGCGCGGAAGCTTAGACGTTTCTTTAAATTATTAAGAAAAGAAGACGATTTATTGTACCGTTCTCGACTGTTAACCCTTGTCTGAATTCAGTTCCCGCCCCCCCCCTCCCGCGCGAAATTTTTGGCGTTTCATTCAATTATTAGAGAAAGTAGACAATTCGTTGAACCGTGCTCGACTCTTAATCCTTGTATGAATTCAGTTTCTCCCTCTCTCTCCCGCGCGAAGCGCGGAAGCTTTGACATTTCATTAAATTATTAGAGAAAGTAGACGATTTGTTAAACCGTGCGATCTTTGTCTGAATTCGGTTTACTCCTCCCGCGCAAAGCGCGGGAGTAATTTTGACGTTTCATTAAATTATTAGAGAAAGCAGACGATTCGTTGTACCGTTTTCGACTCTTAATAAGCCTTATTTATCTGAATTCAGTTTCCCCCTCTCGCGCGAAGCGCAGAAGCCTTGAAGTTTCCTCAAATTTTTAGAGAAAGCAGACGATTGGGTGTACTGTTCTCGACTCTTAATTCTCGTCTGAATTCAGTTTCCCCTTCCCGCGCGAAGCGCGAAAAGCTTAGACGTTTGATTTAATTATTATAGAAAGAAGACGATTCGTTGCACCGTTTTCGACTCTTAATAAGCCCTATTTATCTGAACTCAGTTTCCCCTTCTCGCGCGAAGCGCGGAAGCCTTGACGTTTCCTTATTATTAGAGAAAGCAAACGATTCGTTGCACCGTCTTCGACTCTTATTAAGCCCTATTTATCTGAATTCAATTTAATTCATTCAATATATAAACAACAAATTAATTAATTCATAGACCTACACAAACATCACATGCATTGCAGCCCTTAAATATCATCCCCTCGTCCTTTAAGTTTTAGGTGTAAAACAAATGACAACCACCGAGTAGGACTTGGGCAATGCAACAGTTACCGTATTATTTATCACTCTCAATCAGATGCGTTCACAGTTTTTACACCTCTTAACAAATGTTTCTGTAATTCATATAATGATACATGTACTGTGTTTATTAATTAAATCGAATGAATTCTTTAATTTCCTCAGCTAAATCCTTTCTCGAATATAAAAATAATAAGAATGTGTACAGGCTTACCTTGAAATAACTGAAGAGACAAACGGCCACTGTAAGTCTTGAACACGCCAGGTCTGGAACTTCAGTCTTCATCTACCCCCCCCCCCACACACACACACTCCGAGGTCGGAGGGACCGCATGCGCGTTCCTAAAATCTCCAGGAAAGGGGTACTTTTTTGCGCGACAAAATCCGGCCCGAGAATTGTAAAAAAAGAGGGTGTATTTGACTTTTCACCCGGAGATTTCTTTAAAAAGGGTGTGTTTTTTTTCTCTCTCTCTTTGGACTCCTGAGAAATGTAAAAAAAAGGGTTATAAAATATCTTGAATATCATAGAAAAAATTAATCAAATCCCGGGATCAAATTCCTGAAATTCCTGCTAGCTTTGCAAGCTCATTCAGGATTATTTCACTTTGAAAAGTAAAAAAATTGGCCCCCAGTCCCCGTCGATCGACTAGGGCTCACCTGAAATTGGTGGGGGGGGGGGGGTGGTACATTTAGCAGTGATCCGGATTGGGGGGTGGGGGGGGGGGGGGTTTCCAAGGCAGGAAAAGCCGGCGAAAGGGGGATTCAGAAATATTGGTAGTCCTGAGATAGGGGGGGGGGAGGGGGGGTGCTTTCAAAGGGAGGGAACGAGCATACGCGTACCCTAAATAACACGGAGTGGGGGGGGGGGGGAGCCGGGCATCAACTGTACATGATTGCACTTTTTAAGCGCTCGCGCGCTGCCGCACTTTACGTCTGGGCTATAATAATACCTTGCAAAATAACGAAAAATTATTCTGAAGTTTATGAAGTGCTTGTTCGCGCACGTCGCGCAACTACCCTTAATGATCGTGACATACTGTATACGTGTAGGCTATACAGTAATACATACATAAACAAATAACTCATTTCTCATGCATTATGCTGAAATTGAAACAATCACATCTTTTCTTCTTCTTCTTCTTCCTTTTTTTTTCTCTCTATTTTTTGGTAATCTCAGGGGGGGGGATATTTGTACAGGCCATCCCCCCCCCCCCTCCTTCAAGCGAAGGGGGATGCATCCTCCATCCCCCCGGGATTTACGCCCCTGAGTCCACTTAAAGGCTCAGGAATAATACTTATCGAACATGCATAACAAAAACCAAATTTAATTGAAGTCAATACATATTCTAAAGATAAAGATTAGATTTATTAAAATCACAGTGCAATCAATTAATTATTGTGAACCTGAATTCGCCCAAATAAAACGTTTTTTATCTTCCTCTCTGTGCACATATCAGCTCCTGGAATGCCAGTTATTAAAGAGCTTACCACAAATCAGGAAGACATTGGCACCACTGGCCTGATAGTATCATGGCAACCTCCTTCCTCACCTCCATGCCAGCCTACACATTATGACATCAAGTACTATGTTCTTCAAGGCGATATGTGTGAGGATACCCCGAGTGATCCTAGAATGAATGTAGCAGGAACTGTCAATGGTTCAGCCTTCACCTTCAATGTCCTGGAGTTGCGTCCCAACTCTGAGTACATGGTGTTCGTGAGAGGCGGAACCAGTAGCGGTTACGGCGATTCGGATTCCCAATCAGCTACTACAGGATATTCACGTTAGTATTGTGTGTTCATGTACGTTGGGGAGGGTGAGGGTGTGTGTTTATGGTGTGAGTATGAGGGTTTGTGTAGTGGTATGTATCAATCACCTTTATTATTTACATCTGGGAACAGACCTTTACCGTCAGACCGTCACACGTCACAATATGAAAAACTGAAATCACTTTCTAACTGCGGTCCGTCTGAGTTAGTTGTAGGAGAAAGACAGAAAGCTAAAAGTACCGCTACACCAATTAAAATATCAATATCTACTTTACACGCAGGGGAGGATCTAGCTCTTCGCTCAGTAGGGGGGGGGGGGGGGGAGTGTAGTGAGCATTAAAAAAAATGTTTTACTTAGTTTTTTTTCTCACTTGGCAGCCCAAGGGGGGAGGGTTAAACCGCCGACCCCCCTCCCCTAGATCCGCCCCTGACACGACGCTAGAGTTAGGTCAATTCCTTATCTGACAAATTCGAACAGAAGGAGAACCATAATCTAAACTCGTAGTTGAATAAATACACTTTAAATATAAACCTTGCAAAATATCATGGAAGAATATATTAAATGAAATAAGCTGGCCTGAAAATTCAGTTCAGAAAAACAAAAATCAAACTGAGAATTATAAAAAAAATTATACTACAGGGGTTAGAGAATGGTTACGAACACAAAAAACGGGATTATGAACTCGCTGAAAATGTAGATTAGCGGATAGTAAAAATGTAGATGAGGTAAAAAATTGAATACTAAGAAAAATGAATGAGAATGAGTTTTCCTCTTTTATTTTACAGATCCTACTGGTCCTCCAACTAATATTCAGTCCACTTCCATCAAGAAACGTAGTATTGTCTTCTCTTGGGAGAAACCAGAATGTGGTGATCGGAATGGACCAATCACAAGCTACGAAGTTATGCTCTCCAATTCTACAGGTAACGTAGTAAAACCTAAAGGGGGAATGGAAAGTACTAAAAGAGGTGGAATCCTAGAGATTGCGTGTTTAAAAGTAAAGTATATGAAACAAAAATGTCTGCCTTTGGCATCATCCCTGGTGGTACTTCCATAATTCATGAAATCCATACAAATTATACACATTTCGTGATTGAAAATAATGATGGGTTACTTCTTCTACAAATTCCGAGGTAGAACTTTGACAGTATGGATTTACGAAACTGGCTTGCTTGCTTGCTGTTGCTGAAAGAAAATATATATATTTTTAATATTACTTTGTAAACATGATTTTATTTTTTTCCTCTGGTAGATGAAATTAATAGATTCGAAAAAGTATGCCACTTATAACATTGAATTAATAAATTATTTTGTTATGCCTTCGCCCGCCAAAGGCATTATGATTTCGGGTTTTCCGTACTTCCGTTCGTACGTCCGTCCCGCTTTCTCGTTAACGCGATATCTCAAGAACCGCTCGAGATATGAAAGTCAAAATTGATGATAATATGTATCACCATAGGAAGACAATCTGATTAGAATTAGGATTAACTAGGTAAAAGGTCAACTTACACAGAGATAAACTTCTGAAATTCCAGCTATTTGCATTGTTATTGCAAAATCCCTAGAACCACTAGAGAAATGAAACTCGAACCTGGTGATAATAATTTATGTATAACCAAACGAAGACAATCTTATCATATTTTGGGTTAAAAGGTTAAAGGTCTCAGACTCTGAGGTCGATTTCTGAAACTACCGGTTTAAGCCTTGCTATTGCATTTTTCATGAACAACAAAAGATATGCTTTAGTTTTCATTGTGATATGTCACGAATAATTTCATCCATTTGCTTTACTGAATTTAGGGCTGAGACGCAGTCGCATTTGTCTTGTTTATTCTAATCGCGAATCAATTTATTTTGTAAAGATTTGTGGAAATGAGCGGATAAGGTCATTTTGCAGAATACCACTTTGCCACTTTGAAACATTAAATGTTAATGCCCTCTGTATTCTTCAATTTATTTAGGATTTTCAGAATAATCTCGATCAATGATGAATTCTGGTCAGTTCCCAAGTATTGCTGTAAACTAGAAGTGTTCTTGTCAGTGATGCGTAGATATTTAAGAGAAAGAAAAAATATTCAATGTTCAAGCATTGAGCAATTAATTAAGGGATCACGACCGGCAAAGACAAATAAGATGTAGTGTTTTTATGGTTTTGCATCATGATGACGATTTTTTTAAATTAAGTCCATCAACCATACATGTAGAAAAGTTCATACAATTTTCAGCTTTCCTTAAAGAAACATGTAACCTAGCTACTGTATGAATTCAAGGTACTAGTTTTATACTCCAGAGTAAAATTGACGCTTGATGTCTTGTAGAGGTGTTGTAGTCTAATGAAAAAGTCTCCGGACTGTAGACCACAAGGTACGGGGTTCAAATCCCATCACGGCACTAATATACTTTAGCAAGACGTTACATGTACCACCTTCCACTCAATTGTAAATGGGTACCTGATATGCTTGAGTAGTTACTTTGGCGGCTCGGCTATAAGCAGGGTCATAATGTCTAAGGGCCATGAGCGTCACTGTGTGATGGATATGAGCACTTTATTAGAAACAGTTCTTATTATTCCTGTCGTTCATTTCCAGGAGACGTGGTTTATCATAGTAATGCCTCAGCTAGCGCAGGACCTGAGCTATTTGAGATATTTGACCTCATCCCCTATTCGATTTACAGCATCAGGATCAGAGCTTGGAACTATGAACTAGCAGGGGAGTATGGTCTAGTGAATTGGGCACAGACAGATGAATCAAGTAGGTCTCAAAATGCATGTCTTCTAGTCCTATATCTACATCTATTTTAAATTCAGTTTTTTTTTTACAATGTCAACCGTGTATCTACAGAACCAGAAATACAACTCTGATAAAAAGAAATCATTTTGTACTCAAAATTTTGAACATTTAGACTTGATCATCTACACTCTACAGGAACTAATGTTATGTGAATATGTACTTGTACAAATCCTTGATATGTTTTGTTGTTAAATTATTCAACCTTCTATTTTTGTTATCCCCTCCTCTTTTAAAATAAATGGAAACCTAATTAAATATTTATTTCCAGTCATCAATAAGACGTAATGGAGTGATCTTGAATTCTAGATTTCGTGCACCCAAAACCCTTATTGACAGCTGTCCAGGATGGGTTAGTGATTCCGAGTGTGCTAGTGTACAATATGCGAGTAAAAGAAGATAATATTATTGCTTCGAAATCATTCAAAATAGTTCATTTTTATTGCTGACGTCACGAATAGTTCACTTTTTCTCTACGAAAAAAAAAGAACTATGCGTTTCCCCGCCCTCCCCCCACCCCCAAACTGGCAAAATTCAGCGAGCGTACGGGATTTCAAATGCCTCCGCACGGATAACTTCCACGGTGTCACGGCGCTCAAGCCATGCAATTTACGCTGTGCGATAACTGCACTACACTAATGCAGTACCTGTATAGGCGGCGGCTTAGCGCCAGCTAAACATATTAACATCCTTCAATGTTTCATTTGAGCCGTGCAATTTTCTTTATTTCTTTTCTGAATGTGATGTAAATGTGAGTATACGGTACATGTTATTACAGTGTACAAGGAATGATATAGATCGAAGGGATATAAAACAAATATACAATGACTCATTCTCGGAACAAGCTAAAACTATTCGCACTCAGGGAGAATAGTACTAGTTGATGTTTCTCCGACGTGTGATAGATCTTTAAGTTGTTACGTCCATAATTATCCTACGACTTTTTCCAAAGAGCCGGCGCCACCAATAGGAGTAAAACTTCCATCTTCTGACCTGGAAAGTATCACAGTAGAATGGATGTCACCGAACCCTCCTCTAGGCAGGATAATAGGTTACTACATTCTCTACTGGGAGACGGATGATGTTGGTGCCACTCCCCAAACATTCGGCATCCCGTGTCGGGACGAGCTGTGCTCTGACATTAACTACAGGTTTTCCACAATTATTCCCTATCTCCAGGCGGAAATGAATTATTCCGTTCAGGCAAGTGTGATTCATGAAGGCGATTTGTAAATGGATTCTGTATATTAATAATGAGATGAACATTATTTTTTCATTAATAATATGATAATGAACTCATGGTTTAAAATAGTATCCATCCGTAAAATGTTTTGTGAAGATATTACTAAAAGACGTAAAGCTTCACGATATGTTAGTTGTAAGACAGCTCATTATAGAACTTTAAGGTAATACAAAGTTTTGGTATGGGTCATGAATTTGATTGAAATGAACATATTATTTGAAGCATATGCGATCTCACAATATTCAGTGATCATTGTAGCGGTTGAAATCGAGTCTAACGTTATGAAATTGTAAATAATAAACTGTTTATGTTGTATACCTCCCTCTCAAGGTCAAGATATTAAGTGAGCTATAAACAATGTTTCTTGACTAAAAATCGACCGATTAGCTATTCCCGTTTAGAAACTATATATCAAAACTACATATTCTGAGATTTTCATGGTCGCAGCTACCATTGTACGGCCACAGGCGCTATTTGAAATGTATCAAAATTTACCGGGAGCACCGGTAAATTTAGATTTTCGACTTTTCTCGAATGCAGAAGTGTTTTAGGGGCTAAATTTTCTAGTGCTTATAAAACATCCACAGGGGCATCCAAATATATCAAAATTATAAAGAATCACTTTCAACAAATTTTCAACATTTCCCAAAACTTTGTATTACCTTTAAGGGATGTCTTTCAAAGAATGACGCGGGACAGAACCAGCAGAAGCAATTTGTAGGTTTCCCGACCTTTCTAAGGAATATGAAAAAAGAAAAGAAATATGAGTATGGTGAAAACAAAAAAATACACCATCTTGGTATATATATTCTTGCCGATGAAATGCTTTTATAATAAACCTTTCATGTTAAATGAAAAAAAGTCAAGAGGTCCATATTTTTTCCTTCCATCCATTCAAGGTCAATCTTTAAATTATTCATAATTTGTTCTACTCTGTAAGTCATTTCCAGCTCTACATTTCTCTTTTATATCAGCATGTTTTTCTTTCGTTATACAGGTCATGGCGGAGACCATTCTTGGTTTTGGTGACTCAAGCCCGGACCCACCCGTTGTCAGGATTACATCAGAAGGAAGTACGATATTCATATTCTCATTTCTATGATGTACCATGTAGATCAAAATATTTATTGTAAAAATATTATCACCCCATTCGAAATAGGGAGAAGAAAAAAAGAAACGTTAAGTAAAACCATAAAAACCCACATGTTCATAGAACACAATCGCAGAGACTTTCAAGAAATCAACTCAAGGGTGATTTCAATACTGTATATCGTATTGGCTATGTAGAAGACTTCGTCAGATTACGTATTATTTGATGAGACACAAGGCTATTGAAACTGCCTTATGGCGATAATTTAAAGATTTTTCGATGATAATGATAATAATAAAAATAATATTAATATTGGATATTTATATAGCGCACAAATCCACCCTGCAAGGTGCTCAAAGCATATGTCTTATTTACCCAGGGTAGCCTCATTTTGTGTTTAAACTGTTCTCCCTGAAGGCCCTTGAATCATGTCATTACCCCTCGGCTTTAGCCGAGCTACTATGAAAAGGTGCGCAAGCATTGCAGGAATGTCTACCTACTGGGCACCCATTAACCTCACCTGGGTGGAGTGTGGCAAATGTAGAACAATATCTTGCCAAAAGACATTAGTGCCGCGGCGGGACTCGTTAGATGGAAGTGTGCATGTACACGATGTAACTAACCTAACCATGAGTGTTTGTTTGGACAGCATGAGATCCCATAATCCCCGAGTATTATCCAGTTATCAGTTAAGTGTATGCAAGGAATGACTGCATGGCTACTCAAAAATAAAGGATGATGAATCCTATCACCATGTATTGCAAAAGTGATCAATACATGCAGTTTTGATCTCAAACGCCTTAGATCAATTCGAGTGGCAGTAATCACGCATGCTTCCTGCAATGCTATGGAAGGCCGTTGATGACTTTATTGACATGCCCCAGACGTGTGGAAAAGGGCACACGTGTGCTAAATAACAGGCAGACGTCTGCTAATTGACCAATCACCGCCTGTTATTTAGAAGACGTGTGCAAGGTGCGATAGCACACATCTGCTAGTTTATTAGCACAAGTGTGTCCTTTTCCATACGTCTGGGGCATGTGAATAAAGTCATCAACGGCCTTCCATAGCTTTGCAGGAAGCACGCGTGATTACTGCCACTCGTATTGATCCAAGGCGCCTTAAAAAAACTCCTATTCAAATGACACGAATCTACAGTAGACGGTAAATCACTGATATTCCCTTCATAAATACAGCGCAAAATAATGCAAAGAGAGAGAGAAAGAGAGAAAGAGAAACGAAAATGTTTTGTTAATGCTATAATTCTTGAGAAGCTTCTACCCTTAAACAAGAAAATTGTATACAAGTATTGACTTGTACTGTACTTTATAAATAATCTTATTTCCTGCTTTACAGTTCCTAGTGAGCCCCAGGAGGTAGCTGTTTTCAGCAGATCAAAATCTTTGCTGATTACCTGGAAGGAGCCGAGGTACCCCCGTGGAAAACTCATCTCATATACGGTAACCTCAGAACTAAGTTTCAACGAAGATCTAATGATTGTTTCAGTGTATCCTAACTGTATTTATTGTCTAACCTTCTCTCTTGAGTTCTCTTCTTCATCAGCTACTATATTTTTTGAATTTAAGTTGCCTGTATTTCTGTTAGACTAATGCAAAAGCGTGAAGTATTATGAATCATTGAATGAAAAGGAACTTACTAAACTCTAGTACTATGTCGCCGAATGGTTTCATCCGATTGCTAAAATAGGATCGAAATCTTGATATACAAATATATTTAAACCATTTATAAAGGAAACCTCTTTTTTTATTATATGAACGAGAAAGAGTAAATTCATCCCAACTGTTCATTTTTATGCTGAAGTATTATTGTGGCTTTCGTCCAACCAATATTTTCAGATGAGCCAAATAAGCTTTTTTGTGTAGTTTAACAATAAGGAAACTCTTTTGGACGCCCCCAGATTTTTTTTTAATGGAGTTGCATGTTACCGATTTTTTGAAAATGAAGCGACAAAGACTTTTCCAGTCGTTCCCGAAGTAATTGCAAATATCCCTACCGTGACCTCAAAACACATCAGTGGATGACAGCATTATCCACAATTGTGTTTTCGGGTCTCTCTCTCTCTCTCCCTCTCTCACCTTTTCTTTCTCTCTCTCACTTTCTCTCTCTCTCTCTCTCTAGCTGGCTTACAAAGTAAAAGGAAAGCCATACGACAGATCATTCCAGCCAGGAGATTCATTTACAATGAAAGAGGTAGCGGGAGCCTCTTCGAGCTTTGTACTTGATGATCTTGAGCCAGCTACACTCTATGAGGTCTACGTTGTAGCGTCCACTAGCAAAGGGAAGGGACAGTCTAGTCAACATGTTGAAGAATTTACAGAACCTCCTGCAGGTATTGGAAGAAACATGTTGGAAGTCGGAAGTTATGAGACATGACCATACTTTAAACGGGATTATAATTTTGTGAAAGGGGAGTGTCAAAATTGTCGTAAAGGTTAAATACTATTGCAAATTTACATGATTAAAAAAGTAACAAAAAGAATACGATTGTAAATGGTTTTATCTTCATCTGTCTTGATAATGAAGTTGACGACAATTGGCCAATCCCGTTAACACTAAACTTGTCTTTGCATGCATGTTAGAATTAGTTGGATAGGTTTTATTATCTCTGACCACAGACCCGAAATGTTTAACCATTTCAAATCTCTATGACACCTCCCATCAAATTATTACACGATTCTTTATAAATCGAGATAATGGGGTTCGATTTACAGCAGGGACAACAAGTCCAGGAGCCACGTGGTAGATAGAAGGACTTTACTGCAACCGTCTTCTACTTTAAAAACAAATTAGTACCATTAATATCGAACTTTTATTGCTAACATATGCAGGATACAAGTTCTAACCGACGTGTACGGCTGTGGTCAAGAGATACTTAGAATTTTCTTACTAGTCTTGCAGGTTTACTTAACGTGTGTACCTCTAAACAGAGAATATTTTTTATTTTAATATTGGATAAAAGTCATCGTTCAATGATGTTTAGGTTTGATGTTGAACTCTCTGTTTTGTAATGTGCCATAGCTGAAGAGCTTCCAAAGCCCAACCCGCCAATGATAGTATCTTCCCCTGACGGTTCGCCTACCATTCAGTTTAGCGATGTGCTTGAATCTCCATATATAACGTAAGTATTATTGCAAGCCGTGTCTCGCGTTCGCCAACTACATATTCCAAGCGATGATTTTTGACCTTCAATTATATAAACCTGTGAATCATGTGTATGTGAATAATTAGGCCAGCGCCTTAAAACAGTAGTAATAATTGCTATATAGATGCTATTACGTTATTTTAATTGTTATTATTATTATCATAATTTAATTTATTATTACTGCCAATGATACCATCATCGTCATTTTTATTTTATCATTATACCAATGTTTGTCTTTTTAACGCACTGCTCTTCATCTGCGCAATGCTTTTTTTTAAAGGGAGAAGCTGGGCATTCATTTAGTGGGCCAACGGGTTTCAGTACTGTCTTTGTCGGAGACAAGACGGATGGCCATTTCTAACCTCAGTGTGAATCCTCATTCCTCCTATATTTTCATCATAGACTGCCTCTCACAACTTTTTTAATGTACGAGCCCTTGGTAAATTAAAGACGCTGTAGCATGTCGAGGCAATGTGTCTTTCCCGTGGCCCTTCGGGGCCAATCGGACGACTACGGATGACGCGACATACGCGAAACCGAAGCGTGAGGAGAACTTCAGTCTGTTTCGCGCCCTTTCGCGAACACTAGCGCGCTGACCCAGTTAATCACTGACCTCTACCTCAGTGCAGTTAATCAAGTCCATTCGTTTACTTGCAGTTTTCCAAAAGAAGACGTAGATGGCGTCAACCAGTATTTCCCATGCTACAGCCCCTCTAATTGGTATATTGGTAAATTCATTCATTCATAAATTGTGAATGCTAATTTACATCAAGAAGTAATATTACATTTGGTCTGCGACTCAGTCATGTCAAAAGGGTATAATCATGACAAATATCCCTTTGAACTCTCAGGCACATACTTGTTGCTGTTGAAGAGAGAATTCCGGTAACAAGGCCCCGACGTCAAAAGGCAGCGTATGGATCCTATGCCGAGAATCCCTCCTCATACATAGCAGCTAACATCAGCAAAGATGATCTTCCGATAGAGCTAACTATAGGGGATAACGAGACTTATGGACATTACCACAATGCACCCCTCAGAGAGAAGGCGATATATGATGTACGAACAGGTGTTGAGAGCAACGTTGGAGGACAGGTACGATTTTTCGTTGGACGTAAATGTCCCAAGTGACTGTCGGCCTACACGATGTAGTGGCCTACGGTTCCGTAGCATAATTATTTTGTGGAAATAAAGTTTAGGTGCAAATATCGACGAAAATGCATAGGTCACATTTGCCGCGGCGGCCGTGCAGTCTAAACATCTACGGCCAATAGAGCGCCGCAGCATTCCCACGGTCACATACGGTAGCGGTCACATAATTAATGCCTGGATTACATTTGGCCTGCGATTAGTCTACGGAGCCCGTATCCTGCCCGTATCCCCTTTTCCGTGCGGCCTCTGTGCGGAGGCAGGAGGCGGCCGTGAGATTTTTGTACGGATTCACGGGCTCCGCGGCGACTACGATTTTGTTTCGCGAGGAGTTAAACAAATTCGAAAAACAGTAAGCCCGTAGCCCGTAGACATACCGTAGGTGGCATTGCACAATCCCCGCACGGGCATTTCGTGGAGGCCTCACGCTGATCGTGCAGCAAACGCACGATTTTTCAGTGAACATAGGGGTAACAGACGCCGAAAAAACTGCACGGAGGCTGCACGGTCATCGCGCCTTCTCCGCGCAACCTCTGCACGGAAGCTGCACGAGCTCCGTAAGATTTACGTACGGAGGTTGCAGAGACTGGACGGGTGTTGCACTGAAATTGCACGATTTCCGTACAATCTCCGAACAGCCTCTGTACGGATGTGATCCGGTCTGCCCCCGAGGGCCAATACAAGAAATGGCACAATGCTCGTAGATAATGTAAACACAAACATCGTAGCCCGTAGCCTCCTACGATGTCTACGAAAAACCGTAGACTAATTTATCGTACGGCGCCCGGGGCAAATGTAATCCAGGCATATGTTAGGTAGCCGCACGGCGTATTTAGAATTTGTGGAGACAGAAAATCTGCGACTGCCGTACGGCCTTTGAAATGATGACGCAAGGTCGCCTTAGGGCGTCCCTGCGGCGGCCTAAGCTTTTTGACAAATACTAAGGCAGACGCAATGTAGCCGCAAGGTGCCCGCAAGGCGGCCGGAGGGGGACCATAAGGCGACTGTGCGTCATCACTTTAAAGGATGTACGGCAGCCTCAGATTTTTGGTCTCCACAAATTCAAAATACGCCGTGCGGCTACCTAACATATGTGACCGTGGGAAAGCTGTGGCAGTCCTATAATTGTCATTGGCCGTAGACATTTTAGACCGCACGGCCGCGGTGGCAAATGTGACCTAGGCATTAGGAACAATCATGAGGGGCGTAAGAATTTGTGGTTGCGTCGTGTGTAACTGAAATTGTGATCATTGTCTAATTAAATATTGCTTGTACACTAATTCTACATATCAGAAATATGCAACGTGCGGTTTTTATTAGAAGACAGTTTTTGTGGAATAAAACACAACAACACATTATGGATCAAAGAATTCAAGTGTTATAGATTAGCCTTTTAGAGAATAACAGTATTTTGTAAAGATTCGTGCTACATAATTTGATGGACCATTAAAGATAAGCCAGGTTTTTAAACTTAAAGAGGAATTAACCTCGCGCCTATGATTCATTATCATGACATAGAGAGTAAAACAATGTTTCATTTGATATAAAAAGCATTGCTGTAGGCCAAATAATAGCGTCTTGCAAGTCCAATAAAGGGACCCTAACTCGCCATATTTCAGACGTCGTTTGCTGCCCAA
This sequence comes from Strongylocentrotus droebachiensis, assembly GCA_035222895.1. Lineage (NCBI taxonomy): Eukaryota > Metazoa > Echinodermata > Echinoidea > Camarodonta > Strongylocentrotidae > Strongylocentrotus > Strongylocentrotus droebachiensis. Next base: position 20,393 of record JAVYIG010005624.1, on the reverse strand, counting down.
GGAAGCTGTCATCGTGTCGAAATTTCCCTTCCACAACTTCCGGGTTATGACGTATCGCACGGAGAACTGATGTAGCGCGGCGCGCGTGTGAAATGCAGTACACGTCAAACATAGTGTACTGCCAAGAGTTTAGGTGTAATAATTGCAATGACGAACCTGACGAACCTTCGTCATTGCCTTGTTTTCGTTCACATTCTGCCCCATTAATATTCTTATCGTCCAAAAATCCCATTCGTTTTGCACGTAGTGTTTGTTATTCCTAGTTAGGTGCTTTCCTCATGTTCTTTTCATTTCAAATTTCATAGGCATAGTCTCTAGCATCTCATCAAGGTCACCTACTTTTTCGATTTTCGAAATCACTCAAGCATAACCGTCCAGGCGCCATTTTGTCCGTTTCTGGTCCATTTTTAGGCCTTTCTATCTTCCTTCCTATCTCCACTATCCTAGATCCTACAAACTTCTAACAAATTCCTCTAGATAGTCTAAGAGATGTCCTTTCGTCTGCGACGTATAACTTGCCCTTCATAATGCCATCTTCATACTCAAAATTCAAATCTGAAACCGTCTCCGTCAACAATCTCTCAAATTCTTGAAAAAATGACCCCTAAATAATCTAAAACTGCCATAACTTTCTCATATAAATTCCGTTTTGTATTTAAATCTCACAGTATCTTTATCTCATAATTGCACATAGCCATCCCAAATTTCACGCTCTAATGGCTTTGCAAAACATAAATAGCGCCCTCTAAAGTTCTGGGAATTGGCTTTCTTTCTATGGCCGTATCTCCATTATGGCTTGGCAAATCCGTACCCTTTTTTGGATTTAGATCCTTGAAGATATGCCCTTTCCAGCCATATACAAAATTATATACCCTTACACTGACTGACTTTGAGAAAAATGCCCTCCAAATTCGCCATTTTCAAGAAAATTCCAAAATAACTTAAACTTGCTCTAAAATGGCGATCTTTATACCTACATCAATGAAACTTGGCACACATATGTATCCATATACGTGACAACTGTCTGCCAAGTTAAATAAATTGTAATGCCCTCGTTGCAAAGTTATCGTCAAAAATGATGAATTTACTATGCATTACGTAATAGCGCGTTTAATGCGTGCAATACATTGCGCGGAGATAACAATGGTGTCAAACTGACCGCAATGGAGTGCCCTTTCGCATGATACCAAGTATAGTATATGTTCACACAGAAAATTGTGAGTAAATCGCATTTGAACAAAGGTCACTATACGAATTCCGCCGAGTTTCCGCCCGAATCTAACACGTATCGACTATGACGTCATTTTTTCAGACTGCTTTTCGCCTCTTAAACGTCCTTTTTTTTCCTTGAAAATTTGCAGTGACATGCCGAGTTCCAATACGCAGGGCACCTCTTGGCCGGATTTTTGAAATTGGTCAAGGGGGCCATTTAAGACGCCATTTTGTCCTATAAATCTATTTTACATCACGTGTCTCGATAGGATTATCATAGAAAATAAGAGAGTGGTTTACAATAACAACCATGAAATTCTCTTTCTAATGATACCAAATACGGCCCATAAAGAGACGTGAAGAGAGAGAGAAAAAACAATTTAACTCCGGTCATAATACAGATCCTGTACGTTTTCCGCTCATGCATTACACGCATTGTCTATGGGGCATATTGGGTTCACGCTTTTGACCCCCAGAACGATCTTGATTGCAATGACGAACATGCACCAAATCCCCTTGGTTTTTGCACGCAGTGCTTGCGAGCCCTTTCTACGTCCTTTCCCCTATCTCAATTTCTTTCAAACTTCGTAGGCATAGTACCATCCCATCAAGGTCACTGTTGAGGCCTTTCTTTCGCCCACCTATCTCCAATATCACAGAAGCTACAGACTTCGTGCAAATTGCTCTGGATGGTCCGAGAGAAGCTCTTTCGTTTGACACGTAGAAACATGGCGTCATTGCACGCACATCGTTGTGACACGATTGCATTTCTAGTCCTTATCCTTATCCTTATCCTTATCGTCCGGAAATCCCATTCGTTTTGCACGTAGTGCTTGTTATTCCTAGTTAGGTACTTTTCTCAAGTCCTTTTCCTTTCAAATTTCTCAGGCGTCATCTCTGATATCTCATCAAGGTCACCTACTTTTTCGATTTTCGAAATCACTCATGCATAACCGTCCAGGCGCCATTTTGTCTGTTTCTGGTCCATTTTAAGGCATTTCTTTCTTCCTTCCTATCTCCACTATCCTAGATCCTACAAACTTCTATTAAATTCCTTTAGATAGTCTAAGAGATGTTCTTTCATCTGCGACGCATAACCTGACCTTCAAAATGCCATCTTCGTACTCAAAATATAAATCTGAAATCGCCTCCGTCAAAAAATCTTTAAAACTCTTGAAAAATGGTCCCCTACAAATCTAAAAATTGCAATAACTTTCTTTTACCAATTCTGTTTCGTCTCATCTTCTCGCAGTATCTTTATCTCATAATTGCACATAGCCATGCTGAATTTCACGCTCCAATGGCTACGCAAATCATAAATAGCGCCCTCTAAAGTTCTGGGAATTGGCTTTCTCTCTGTGGCCGTATCTCTATAATGGCTTGGCAAACCCGTACCCTTTTTTTGATTTAGATACTTGAAGATATGCCCTTTCCAGCCATATACAAAACTATATACCCTATCACTGACCAAATTTGAGAAAATTGCCCTCCAAGTTCGCCAATTTTCGAGAAAATTGAGAAATAACTTCAACTTGCTCTAAAATGGCGATCTTTATACCTACATCAATGAAACTTGGCAGACATATGTATCCATATACGTGACAACTGTTTGCCAAGTTTGGTAAAATTCGAATATGTCAGCGCAAAGTAATCGCCCAAAATGATGAATTTACTATGCATTACGTAATAGCGCGTTTAATGCGTGCAATACATTGCGCGCAGATAAGAAAGGTGTCAAGCTGACCGCAATGAAGTGCCCTTTCGAATGATACCAAGTATAGTATATGTTCACACAGAAAATTGTGAGTAAATCGCATTTGAACAAAGGTCACTACACGAATTCCGCCGAGTTTCCGCCCGAATCTAACACGTATCGGCTATGACGTCATTTTTTTCAGACTGCTTTTCGCCCCTTAAACGTCCTTTTTTTTCCTTGAAAATTTGCAGTGACATGCCGAGTTCCAATACGTAGGGCGCCTCCTGGCCGGATTTTTGAAATTGGTCAAGGGGGCCATTAAAGACGCCATTTTGTACTATAAATCTATTTTACATCACGTGTTTCGATAGGATTATCATAGAAAAAAAGAGAGTGTTTTACAATAACAACCATGAAATTGTCTTTCTAATGATACAAAATACGGCCCATAAAGAGACATAAAGAGAGAGAGAAAAAACAATTTAACTCCGGTCATAATACAGGTCCTGTACGTTTTCCGCCCATGCATTACACACATTGTCTATGGGGCATATCGGGTTCACGCTTTTGACCCCTAGAACGATCTTGATTGCAATGACGATCATGCAACAAATCCCTTTGGTTTTTGCACGCAGTGCTTGCGAGCCCTTTCTAGGTTCTTTCCCCTATCCCAATTTTTTTCAAACTTCGTAGGCATAGTCACTACCATCCACATCAAGGTCACTATCGAGGCCTTTCTTTCGCCCTACCTGTCTCCAATATTACAGAAGCTACAGACTGGATAGTCCGAGAGAAGCTCTTTCGTTTGACACGTAGAAACACGGCGTCATTGCACGCACATCGTTGTGACACGATTGCATTTCTAGTTGTTCTAGTGTAATTGTTCCTAGAAACCAGGGGGAAATCGTTTCGTCGATTTCCAGACCCACACAATCGCAATGAAATTTTGAAGCTATAGCAGCTCTGAAGGTGGAACAATTTTGTATAAAAAGTACAAGTACGACAAGAAAGACGATGTGATCTGCAGTGATCATTTTATAGTGCACAGCAGGGAAACCTACGTACGCAATATCGGTCGACTCCATGCGAAACGTCACAGAACGGGCCGCGCGGAAGCACAATGACGACGTACTTCAAGTTTCCGGAGCCGCGAAAGACGAAGGATTCTGAAGAAGAGTTACGTCCTCCCTTTCTTAAAAATGTATTTTTTTTTATTTTCAGATAATGTTTTTAATGACCTACAAACTGGAATTTACATGTAGTTTGAGGTTAATTCCCCTTAAATCGCCGTTATGAATTAAAAACAAATGAAAGTGAGTTAACTACCTGTCAAAACCTAAGTTCACGTGGAAGTGCAGAATATTTGGCCATTGTATTTATATCGTAGAAGCGTTAAAATGTGCTATGCGCTTCACTGGTACAGAAAAGGTTCTACTACACTTCCTTAAAACTGCCACTAGATAAATACACGAACATTTCATTTCAAAAACATTATTAGCTAATTTCTTGATTACCTTTTATTTAGAAATCCACCCTTTTCGGAGATCCATCTGAAGTACAGCCAGGTATGAACGCATATTTTATTAGATTCTTGAACATTTGTAGTTGGAAAGTGCTTTAGCTTTTGAATGGAAATTGGCCTACGATTTAACAGATATGGCACATTTCCATAACTTAAACGTTTAACTTCTTTTTCCGAACTTACGGATCTCTTCACTATGTTCAATATCACTGCTCTTAATATCACAATTAACTACGAATAAGTAAGCATACATTGTTAATTAATACCTGAACAAAAGTTGTTCTCTACGATCCGGAAATGAAAGTAGTAAATGCAGTCAAAATTCATTAAGCAAATTTCTCGAAGTTAATGACTCTTGCCCAAGATTCCTGATTTGCATCGATTTTGGATCTAAGGTCTGGCTTAGTAATGAATATCTATACGACTAAAGCTATGTTTAAAAAGCAAAAGTTTCTAAAGCTTGGTCGCTTTGCTCATCGCGTATGTTCCTTCATACCCGGGAATTTCGCGCCCCAATATAAGATATCAATTTTTATACAGTACTCTCTCAAGAGTTCTAGATATTTTACAATGCAAATGCCTTTGCGTGCTCCCTATTTCATGATTTTTGTTAAACATATATATAAGGCAAAGGGGAAATGCAAAACCGTATAAAGTGATTTGTAATGGTTCAAAATTCAAAAGAAATTGAGCTATTTTTGCCCTTATCCCTCGATACGCCACCGAATACGACATTTTTTTGGTATAGATGATTCGACAAAAGAGTCCACTTAACCCATTGCTTACTGGAACCTGGTGGTCCCTGTGTTAAGTCAAAGTGAACCAGATAATTCAGTAGTCAACGGGTTAATAAAACACGTATCGAATCATGAGTTTGTCCTGGTGAACTTCTACCCTATGTAGTGTTCTGTAGGCCCGGGAGTGCATTTTTCTTTTACACAACTGTTTAGCCATTTTCGCGAAAAAAATCCTAGAAATGGTCTGGTGAAAGAGTCTAAGTCGTCAGCGCACAGGTACACCCAGGGAAGGGCAGATGATAGGAAAGGGAAAACAAGAGGAGTGGAGAGGATATGGAGAAGGAAAAACAAGGAAATACATAAGGAAAGAGAAGAGGATAAGTCAAAGGAAGAACATAGAAAAACATAACGGAACAGCTAAGAGGATTATAGATTCGGGTATAGACTAAGGAAAAACAAATTGTAGATGACGAAGGAAAAAAGGATAGATTGAGGTAGAAACAAAGAATTACATGAAAGAAAAGAGAAGAGGATAGAATAAAGGAAAACAAAAGAAATACATAACGATCGATTGAAGGAAAAACAAAGAAAAAACCCATAACGAAGGAGAAAAGATTGAATGATAGCTTCAGCAATCCAAAGATACTGCTAAGGGTAATGTTAGACTCTAGTCGTTTGCACAGTATATTTGACTGAACTGGTTAAACAGTTGTGTACAAAAATATGCGCGGCCCGGGAAGACCAATGGCCTACTACTTTTGTTGTAATGGTCGTTATAACGGAGAGCCTTACGTTACCCTTACGATGAGATTATAAATTATAAGAGAATTTTTTTTTCAATATCCGTAATGATTACCTCTATTTATTTATTTTTGCTAGTAGGCAACCTATTGGGAACGGTTTGATTGCATGCAATTACAATTAATTATGATCATCTGGTAGTATCTGATTTATTTGTCATTTATCTATCAACTCTGATGCTACCTTGATATGTTTAACTCCTGTCTTTTATTTTCACTACCGTCCGTCTTCCAATAACATCCTCTTCACCTGTCTCTTCTCCATCAAAATCAACTTCAGCTGGAGTCCCTTCAGGTTCCATAGCAAACATCGTAGGAGGCGCTATTGGTGCTATTCTTGTGATTGTTATCGTTATATTTCTCATCATCATCTTTTACAAGCGAAGAAGGTTAGAGAGATACCCTGTGCTTAAATTGTCCCTTTCATCAGTTCATTCTTATCGAAATCCTCCATGCAAGATGCTAAAACCGTATGGCCATGAAAATATAAATCTAAATATGATTGTATTAAAAAAATGTAGGCCTATATATATAAAGTTATATTGCTGCCTTTTTCTTTTTTCAAATGCTATTGAATGGAAATATTCTAAAGCATAACTCTTTTAGAATGTTATGGCAATCCGCTTGAAAAGACCTATTATGTTAATGATATGCAATTTAAAATTACCATACCACTTACCACATTTAATGTTGACATGTTTCTATAATTATGTCTATTTATTGGGAATTGATAATTTGTTTAATTATGTATTTCATCAAGGCAGTTTATCTATGCTTTCATAATATTAACTTTCAGCGATGAATCAGCCCCTACTAGGTCTAAAGGGAAGGAGTCCGATTCGTCTGCGCAGTATGAGAACCCTGTATTTGATCCGTCAAAGACAGACGTCCATACCTACCAAGACCTGCACACTGACATTCATAACTACCAAGATGTTAATACCGATGCTGTGAGCTACGGTAATCTTGCCGACCCTCAGACCGACCAAGACCTAAAGGAACCTGATCAAGAAGCTATATACGAAGACATAAATACAGAATATGTCAACGTGCTCAAGAAGAATTGAATACATTAGAAGAAGGAAGATCCAAGTCAATCGCAATGATTTTGAGTCATCAAGAATTTAAAAAAATTAAGAGGGATAACATATTTTCAGTCTTAATTTATTACAAATATATTTTCATGTATCAATCATTTCATCAAGAGGAAACCATACTTTAAATCTTATCACGAAATATTAAAGATTATCTTAATAGCTGAAAAAAAAAACTATTCTGATGGACTTGGGCGTTTTTCTTCATGCATCCCATTAGAATACCATGACGAAAAGTTGTCAAAAACTATCATGGCTTCCTGTCCTTCGTCCTGTGCTTCTCTTTCTTTGTTTATTTACACCTTGTCTACTCGCATTATTCCCAAATCTTTTGATATCGGGGATCACTCGAAATGTTCAACAAATTTGGGTAAAAATAGTTGTAGATCTTAGGTCCCACACTACATGAAAGTCAGGGTATGGGATGAGTTTCTTTAAATGTACATATTTATATATACTTATCCTCGTTCATTGAAGTTTGTTTTCTACTTTAATTTCCTGAATAATGTGAATCTTGTATAGGAAAGCATGAATTTTACATCATGGAGCAAGACAGATAATTCTATTTTCGATTTTTTTTTTCTTCTTCCTTCTTTATCATCTGCTGAGATTTCTGATGAAAACGATTTTAGAAATTTAATATATGTTTTTGTATTATTCAATGCAGGTACAAGTATAAAGGAAAAATTATTGAGTCATGTATATATACGTGAAATACAAGGCATGTTCCAACATGTTAATCGTGTTTTGAGGTAGGCTATCAGTAGGAAAATACAATATTCCACTGTATGTTTTGTCTGCATGGATTACTAGTGTTAATGTCTGCTATTCTGGTGTAAAGCATTACTACCCCATTGTGTGACAAGAATGAAAAAATTATCAATGATTATTATTGTCATTATTCTTATCATTATTATCATTATTATTATCATTATTGTTATCATCATTATCATTATCATTATTATTACTGTTTCTACTTCTACTAAACAGTGGAATTCAAGTTGATAAATAGGTCAACGATAATGTGATAGAATGTGAACGATGAAAAACGAAAATATAAGTTGTGAATAAGTTGTGAATATAAACATAAACTACGCATCATAACATTTATGTGAAAGCTTTGTGTCATGTAATGGTGGATGTTTAGGCAAAAAATGTAGATAGTAGAATTAGAAGTTAATTAGTAGAGTTAGATAATGCAATCTAAATCAAAATTTATATATTTCCATATGAGCAGGAAATGTGTAGGCACATATTAAATGTGAATACTGATAACTAAACGTGTAGAACACACAATATATAACCCTTAAAGAAGTTTTAATAATAAAGAATACAACAAAAAATAGAGTTATTTTGTTTGGTGTAAACTCGTCAATTAGCACTTTGAACGTTTCTCAACTAAAATGAATCCGTCTGATTATTAAGGCAGTTTGGAATTTGGCAAACTGAGCTAACAGTCCGCCAAATACCAGCCAAATTACTTTGCGGTAACACTTAATACAACAAAAAAATGCATTAATCAGGAAAAGATGATAATACAAAAATCACTTCCGAGATGATATGCCAGTGTTTCTAATCGTCTGAGTATACGTCTTTTAATGGTGGATGATAGCGTTGTTGAAAAGTAAATGTCAGGTTGATTTGCATTTACAGAATTTTAATTGATGTTGTACTGCAAATTGTAAAAAACGCGCCATTACACGTCATTTGTAGTTCTCCATTCAGATATAGCATTCAATCTACCCTGACTTTAATATAGCAAAGTTTGTCCAAAAAACCCAACAGAGAGGGCATTTCAATACTCATCTTTCTGGGGCCCGTTCTTCGATACCAACGACATGACAGTCATAACGATACTATTGGCGGGAAGAGGAGCCTACGCTTTGTTTTTGAGATCGGTCCCCTCACATATTTTCATTTGATAGTTTAAGAAAAATACAACTTCATAATTTTCGTAGTAAAAATACGATGCTATGAAAGTTGCGGCCGATTTTTTAGGCTTCAACAAAACAGTAAAACGACACAATTTAGTTTTAGTTCAGGTTTCAGTTTTAGTTTTATTTCATATATATTTCACATTCAGGCTAACTCACGTTTTGTGAGTTGAAACATAAACTTGAGACTTGTTTAAATGTTTTAAACTATTTAGTTTATACATTTGGGATCTTGACATTAATATGGATCTGAAAACTAGAGAATATACTTCTGACTATGGTTTGCCTGCCGTGGCAGATTAACCCTCCCTTCGAGGATTTACCGTTTTCAAAGAAAGAGTTGTAGAAAACTGTAACATGTAAACGTTAGGTCAACCGTTGGTTGTCAGAGACTTTAAGATGATCTAAGACCTAGACCTACTACGAATCAGTTATATTTAGAATCGGTAAATCTTAATTTTTGTCATGAATTAATGTTCTTCTAAATACATGTACTTGCTTTGATCCATGTATTCTCTTGTTTACTGTATAATGAATTAATGAGAGATTTATGGGATATTAATATTACAAATGTTGAACCTCTTTTTCCAATCACAATCACATTTGATAATGCTTTATATATCATTAGTATCTTCCATATCCCTTTACTTCCTTTGCAGGCCTATCTAACAATTTTGTATTTTTTTATTTTTATATATATACTTTTTTGGTCTTAATGTTTGTTAGTTTTGTCTATTATCATGAATTTTATGTTCCATTTCCCTTTGTATTTAACGCAATCACCTACGTTCAAAATATATATTTTTAATAACATTGTGGAAACCAATGCGTTACAAGTTAGTCATAATTGTATAAAGAAAAATATATCAAGAATGTGCAGAAAGATCATAGCTAGAATATTTCGTGTCTCTTTTTTGCCTGTCATAGTCTAGACTACCCGATAAATGACATGTGATAGCGCCGCCACACATCGACTGAAAAGTTATGATAGAGATGTAACAGGGTTAGAGGCGTCATAACTGGTTATAGTCAGTATGTTGTCCTCGATCTCGGTTAAGACGGCTTCGTGAAAAGAGTAATAGACAAGTAGCTGGGAAATTGCACATACATATAATTAGCAGCTGATAAGGGGGAAATGAATTTGTGACCTTGCATGTTAAAACGCTTATAGATTTATTATTTGATTCTCAAATACCTCATTCAAGATCGCCGTTGTTCATGCTATACATGCACAATTGACAAGGGCATAACAAAAGGCAGTGAGCCACGAGGCGTATTTCATGAAACTATACTTAGCTCCACAGTTACTAGTTCAATGTTAAAGATAAACTTGAGTTCTGGTAAAAAAAGAAAATTAATTCTCACAAAATCAAATGAAACTTACACCGAGTGTTCATGATAATAATAATAATAATAATAATAATATGTCTTGTTTACCCAGGGTAGCCTCATCAGTATTCATACTGTTCTCCCTGAGGGCCCTGCAATCATATTATTACAAATAAATGTCATTTGCCAAACAATTATGGTAGAAAATATAAATGTAATGAGCAGGCGCGTACGCAGGGGGGTGGTGGTCGAACCCCCCCTCAATTTTTGTTTAGTGTTTTGAAGAAACCCCCTCCCCCCCTCCCTCATTTTTTTTGGTTTAATTAACAAAAATTGTGCTAACGGGTGACCCCAAAAAGGTAACCTTACCCACCCCCAACGAAACGAAATATTGATCGGCCAAATTGTCAAAATTCGGGACAATTTTATTTTATTTTAAATGTGCTCTTACCCCTATATGCATCACTGTGACAACCTCACTTCAATTAGTTTTCTAATAGTATTTATCTCAATCTTCTCAATATGTATCTATTTTTTCATTCTCTGTAGACAGACTTATTTCATTGTGGTTCACGTTTTTTTAAAGAATAAAATTTAACCTTTTTATAAAGAGAAGGTTTTAACAAAAACCTTTTTGATAATAGTAAAAATCTGCCTCGTCAGTCCCTAATATGTGTTTGTATTGTTTTGTAATTAAAAAAAGCTTTAATGGCCTGAGTCTATGTACTGACAGTATTACATTTAGAGTTGTTTGGAACCAGAAGGGCATTGATGCTGTATAAAAAAACAGACATAAAATGTGATGTTTGTATTAGATTTGTCATTTTTTTATTTACCTTTAGACTTTCTCATTCTGAATGGAAATAATCTCCTCCTTCAATATGATATCATGGAATCAACAGAGATACAAAATGAAACATTTATAAACATGCCCAGAACTGAGTACTGAGAAGGACGTAGTAAAGCTTACAGCTTGAAGTGTATGTCGCCCTCAATATACATGTTTAAAACAGAATGGAGTGACTGAGACTGAGAGAGGGAAGTAACATGCCTATTAGTATTAAGGCCCGGTCACACAGAGGGGACGCAAGGGGAACGCACGGCCAGCGCATTGGAAATTTGTAATTTTGGCCAGTGCGTTGTCGTGCGCCCAACTTTTGTCGTAGCTACAGCGAGCTGACACCAAATGCATAGCGTGTTGCTAGCGCGCTGAGCGCATACAGGGCGCATACAGTGCGCATACAGACCGTACCCAGAGCGCACATGATAACAACTTCCACAAATGCACAGCGTGTTGCTAGCGCGCTGGACGAATGGTCCACGCATGCACCGCGTTCTACGACGCACGGCCAGCGCATTGGAAATCGGAAAAGGCCGTGTGCCTAACTTTTGTCATGATTTTGGAAAAGCTAGCGAGCTGACACAAAATGCACAGCGTGTAGCTAGCGCGCTGTGCGTATACAGGGCGTGTGCTCCGCGTATGTCTGGCGCTGGTCTAGCGCGCTCAACGCACGTCTGGCGTGCCTTTGGCGTGTACATTCATGCGTCGAGCTCCGCGCACACTTTTGAGCATGCTCAAAAAATCGACGCCTTTACATGCAGTGTTGCGGACAATGCCTCCTCGACTCTTTTACACCTGCAGTGATACTATTATAAGGAAAAAATGACTGCTTTGAGGGGCACAGTTAAAATTAAAGTAAGAGAGAACTGTGGAACAGACTACTACAGAGAAAGGGAGAGAGAGAGAGAGAGAGAGAGGAGAGAGAGAGAGAGAGAGGGGGAGAAAGAGAGAGAATTGTGGTACTGAGGGAGACAGAGTAAAAGGAAGAGAAACATACATAGACGAAGAAAGTATAGCACATTTTTTGTAAGAGGGAGAACGGTGGTATAGAGCGGGAGAGAGAGAGAGAGAGAGAGAGGGAGAGAAAGAAAAAGAGAGAGAAGGGAGGGGTTAAAGAAAAAGAAAAAGAGATAGAGAAAAAAGAGGAAGAGAGTATGGAATAGAGAACTGTGGTGCAGAGAGAGAGAGAGAGAGAGAGGGGGGGGGGGGGGTCGACGCCGATCAAACATAAAGATAAAGAGTGTGCATCCATGGACCTACTACGAAGTAACAATGAAAGCGCTAAAACATTTTTTTTTACCTCTCCCCAGAACTCAACCTTCTCATTAAAGAGTACAAAATAACTATACCAGACTTGCGTGTCTAGAACCCAAGTTTTTGCAACAACAGAAACGTCAACTCATAACATGGTATATAATCGTTTAAACAAACAAACGATTATTTTTGGATAGCTGGACTGCAGTTGGTCCCAGTTTAATTTTATGGAAACCAACATCAATGGCCACAGAATCTGAAGCAAAAGGTGAGGAGTTTCTTCCATTTCTTGCTAGTCTAATTTCAGGCACCCCAAAAAGAAAATGCAATAACAGGAACGTGCCTATACACATATACTAATATCAAGTAAAGGGTTATAGGACAACTACCCCCTGGACATCACCCCCGGATAACCACCCAAGTCAACTACCCCCTAGGACAACTACCCACTTGGACAACTACCCCCTAGGACAACCACCCTCTACGACGACTACCCCCTGGGACAACTATTCCCTGTCAACTACCCCCTGGGACAACTACCCCCTGTCAACTACCCCCGGACGCGAATATTTTTTTTACACGCTAGCCTGGCCATTTTCGCCGTAGTACTCGTAAAAGTGCGCTAGTGGTAAAGCCTACACAATCATAGGCATGCACTACCGCAGTTTAACTTTGATTTCTACAGGGATATGAGAGTTGCTCTATAGCTGAACGTTCGTTCGTTCGTGTCTCCTTAGATCAAGATTAATGTAAAGTTCCTAAATTAAATTAAAATAAATCAAGTTTTTGTATTCAATCGCCCGATGGTTGCGATGACCGTCTCATTTACAATGCATGATGTACATGTGTATCATCATGCACCTCGCATGTAGGCTGCTAGACTTATATTAGTCGTTTCCATGGTGTTTATCATAGAAATGGCCAGGCTAGCGTGTAAAAAAAAAATGCGCCCCCCGGACAACTACCCCTAGGACAACTACCCCTAGGACAACTACTGGTATTGGTATTTAATTTAGGATTTGGGTCGAAGGGTTTCATAGATCTGTCATTTAATTCAGAAACTGCTCAACTAGCATTCAAATTGGTCGTCACTTGTTGAGGCGTTATTTTTATCATTAAAATTAACACCTGTCACTCGTATTCGAATTGTGTTTATTCAAGTTAAGTATGTTAGGGGGAAGAAATGCAACACACGTTTACAGTTTTAAAAAATGCAATTAAACGTATGATTTGCCATTGGGGTCTTTTCTGTTATTCCATTTATTAATTTTGAGGACAATGCATATGGGTGTAGTCAGACAGTAGGTAAAGAAGGGGTGAAATCAAGGGATATGGCATTTCTGCATTTCATGAAAATGGAACCAAAAGGTGTTAAATGAGCACCATTGGGTGCAAATTTCACTCCTTTAAGGGAGTACAATCATAACCTTGGGGTGCAAATTTACACCTTCTTATGAATTTTTTTTTTACTCCCTACATTGGGGAGTAAATTTACTCCCTGACGGGTGTCAATTATGTGACAAGCAGTTACTCCCTATAGGGAGTCAATTTACACCTACTTTTCTCTGTGTGTACAGTCCCTATTTGGGAATCCCCAAGTAGCCAAACGGTTGTAAGCTTCACCTGAAACACCGTCAAGTGCCAATCAAAATTAATAACGACAGAACTTGTACCTTACCCTAGCGGACCAAACAGTTGTAAAGATACTGGTTTTGAAGAGCTACATGTAGAACATTGCGCTTGGATTAATCAAGAGATTCATTTTGGAGCCTGCAACTTAATTCAGAGGCAGTTATGGCCTGGTTGAAGTATTGAACACACTCCATTACAGAGAATTCATTTATGATTTGGAATGGTGTATAGAGCACAGGGCTCCACTAATCACTGACAAACCTACCTGTTTACTAGTGTGTTTACTACTGTGTTCACCTACGTATGGCGTCTTTACTAAGTTGGAGCAAGTCCTTTTCCGGACTCATGCTTGTATTGTTCTACATAGCTGCTACAAGTAATGGTAAGGAAATAATTACACATTATCACCTTCCAATGTACCTGTTATTCATTCTCCTCTCATTAAAAAAAGTATTCTTGAATAAGGAGAAATCATTAAGCTATGCTTTAAAATAAAAAAAGTAAACAAGCAAAAAACAAACATACATAACAAATTCCTCTTTTACAAGTAAATATAAGTCTATACATTTTATGTTATAAATATCGGGATTTATGTTGCATAATGTTACTTTGTACTAGATGTGACAAGAAGTAAATAAGAAGCTTGGACCCTTTTGAGTGTTAAAAGCTCAAAAGTTAGATCTCCAACCAGATTAAGGGTTGCATATAGTATAACATTTAAGGATGTTAAAGTTCAAGAGACAAGTTTTTATATTTATTTTGAATACAAATATATTAATTTTTGTTTACATTATAGCTTTTTGAAAATTCGAAGTCGTAACATCCGTGTCAGCATTTAATTCAGAACACGAAAGTGCTGTTGCATTTTTTTTAAATCTCCTCTTATATTAAACACAGGGAGAATGTAGACGAAGGTCGCTTTTCTCATTACATCTTTTTCGCAACGCCTTCAAATAAATCGTGGCATAATTCATTCACCTGAATAATTGTATGTCAGTATGCACAATTGCGTACATTACTTGTTGTTAGGTAGCGGGTATAGTTTTATTTTCTTACAAACGTGCAGAAGCACATATCCTCCATGCAAATCTGCTTTTTATATGTTCAACATATATTTTTCGTCACATTCGTAGATATTTAGACGGGAAAGCCGCTGAAAGCCTTATCCGTGCATCTTTTAAACGTAGGCTTGACTATTGTAATGGATTATTGTTTGGCTTGCCAGATTCACAAATAATCAAGTTGCAGCGCGTTCAGAATGCATGTGCAAGACTTGTGTTTTATTCCTCAAAAGTTTACATATTACATCTGTTATTAGTTAAAGCCCCTCTAAAGTGTTGGAGCCCCAATTCTTCACAAATTTGATAACAAAATTTCACTTAAATTAGTTCATCATGACTTGTGCAAGATGATGTCATTTAAGGACACACTTCTGCAAAGATCTCCCTCAATAAATATTTTTGTAGACAAATATTGGTAAAAGAATACATAATTTGGCATCAATATTCGACATCAAACACATTTGTTTTGAAAATTCTTACAGAAATGTGTCTTAAAGGTCGGTTGAATTCCAAATATATCTTAAATTCCTGTTGTATGTAGTTTCACCAGAGCTGTTCATCCGTTTACAATTGACAATACATTACCAACATAGGAGTTGCTATGTCAGACATGCTGTAGCATCACCAGGAAAAGAAGGGTAGTGTGAAGGTATTATATGAAAGCATGTAATTCGTTTGTGGGGTATGTGCTGAGCTGGGGTATGTTACACACCACTGTCTCTTGTTAGCTCATTAATGATTGACAGATGATGTCATAAGGTGAATACAATTTGGAGCATTTATTTAGGGTGGAGCTGAGCAGGTCTGAGATTTTTAATATTTAAAAATCTATAAATTATATTTAGATGTTTGAATAACAAAATATGAGTTGTATGCAGCCCTGTACATCAACAAGAATCAATATAAATTTAAATTTCACCTGACCTTAAAACGACATTCTCTTTCCCATTATGAAAACAATTAAGAGAAATTTTGCTAACAAATTGTTGGGGCTCCCAACACTTTAGAGGGGCCTATCAGTTAAATTGGTTGCCATTTAAGTAACGTCTTGTATTTATAATACTTTTGCTTGATACAAAGATTTGAATGGTCAAGCCAAAATTATTGTCTAATTATTCTCTTTTAAATCAAGCACATATGCACATAAGTTACGAGGTAAGCAGTACAGGCTACTTTTAAAACTACCTCACAAAAACAACCTTTGATTACGTTTTCAGTTGAGCTTTGGAATAACTTACGACTAA
The DNA here is from genome assembly GCA_035222895.1 of Strongylocentrotus droebachiensis. Classification (NCBI taxonomy): domain Eukaryota; kingdom Metazoa; phylum Echinodermata; class Echinoidea; order Camarodonta; family Strongylocentrotidae; genus Strongylocentrotus; species Strongylocentrotus droebachiensis. Next base: position 4,037 of record JAVYIG010005624.1, on the reverse strand, counting down.
ACATAAGAAAAGTTTCATCTGTTGGTGTCTTTTAAAATTTGTTGACGACGCTAATTTTCAAGAGCTTTTGATTTAAAAAAATGATGACTGTAAAGAAGCACTGTTAGGAGTTTTGTTTTCAAAAGCGGAGACTTTTTTTTTTTTTTGGTCTCGAAATTTGAAAATTTGACATTTTTCTTCGCTGGGGGGGGGGGGGTGTAAGGTCACCTTTTTTAGGTCAGCCATGGGCATATATTCTTTTTTTCTTCTTTTTTTTATGATTAAAAAAAAAAAAAAAAAAAAAAAAAATCCAAAGGGGGGGGGGGGTTTAGATTATTTTTTAGGGGGGTTTACACACATAAAAATACCAAAGGGGAGGGGGGGTTCAACCCTCCAACCCCCCCCCCCTGCGTACGCGCCTGATACCAAACATCGATGAAACATAACTACGCCACGTCTGAGGCATTGTACGTTGCATAATCATTCTGTATTGATCGACTACGAACACACAATAATCTATCTTTTAAGATAATACATCATCTGAAGTACAGTCAATATTGTCCTTTGGTGACCAGACACCTCTCTATAAATACCACTTGTATATAGTGGCCATGTATTTCCCTCAAGAACGAAATGTGTGTTGTAGGAACTGTCTAGAAAAGGCCGGCTGTTTACAGTGGCAACATTTTCTGTTTCCCCTAGATGACCTTTATAAACAGGTTTGAATGTATTATGTAGATAGAAGACCGAGTGATGACGAGTTTGACAGCACACACGAGCAGCAACATCTGGCTCGTGCATGCGCAGAGAAAGTGTCAGAAGATTTGCGAGATCGACGGATTCCTAGACATCTCATGAACACTTATGGCACTGTTTTTTTTTAAAACTATGACCAAATAGCTAAATGGCACTTTGAGAGCCTAAAACTTTTCAAAGATAAAGAATTATAAATCAATTACAACTTTTTCTTGTAGTATGGATATAGATTGACCTCCCATAGCTTAATGAAAATTAAGGGGGGGGGGTGGGGGAGGGGGGGGAAGTGAGCACTTTTTTTGTTGGCCCTCGAAAATTTGAAAAATTGCACCTTCCCCTTGAGCCCCAGGGGGGGGGGGCATCTCCAAAAAAAGGTAAAATTAATGTTAACAAATGTAAAAATACGGGCCACCCCCCTGGATCCGCCACTGGAAAGTACATGCATATAAAAGAAAAGGGCATTACCAGTTATACCTTATTTAATGCTCCTAAACATATTAATGTAGTATCTTCCTCAAATGTATGCATACATACAAAATGTATATGGGCTGTCCGTTTGGTTTTCTTTTTTTCCCCCTTTTTTTTCCCTCTACGAAATGTCAAAGTTGGGGGTGCGGCGCTGCAGCCTTATCGCTGGCAAATACGGTACATGTTTAACCTACATGTACATTGTATATTGTTTGTCACCTGTGATATCGATACAGCAAGAGTTAAGATCTATCAACCAACCAACCAACCAACCAATCAATCCATCTATTCATCAATCGGTCATCAAGTAAATAAATAAATAAATGCTTATTTAAGAGCATTAAAAAATGGTGTTGTTTGAAACAGCCTCCTAAGACAAATAGTGGTCAAGGATAATTGTTACTACAGTAGTTTATAACCTTAAACATACACATTTTAAAATACATCTAAAATGTCTCATTCTTAAGATGAACATAAATTAGGATTCACTTATTTCTTATTATTAACATGACTGGGGGTACTTTTTTATAGTTTTATTAAAAAAAAGATTTTTCAATGTTTTGCTTACATACATGTATGTGTTAGTGATATTATTGAATGACACACGATATATTTGAAGACAAAGAACTTTGCAAGCTGATTAAACATCTATATGTTAGAATTTGTAGAAATTTATGATCTGATTGAAATGTTAACATCGTGTAACATCCAAAACAAACCATAGCATACATTGTACACTGTTGTTCATAACATGTAATAAAGAGTATGTTTCTAAGTGAATTTTCTAAGAAGTCCTGATGACTACAATTGCTATTAGCTTCATATTTCACTCTGTTGGATCACATAAGCATTTTAAACTACCGGTACACGTTCTTGAAATGAATAATATACCTTACATAAATTGAGTGGTCGATGAAGACAAACTTGGTATACATGTATGTGCTAAACTAATTAAAAATGCACAATTTTTTCCATAAATGTTACAGTATTTTTCTGCAAACAATTAATGTAACTGAGGTCAATAGTACCTAAGGAAAAGCAATTAACTTGAATAAAGTTATGATTTTAACAGTGTGTAACGTCCGAAACACCAGTGGTGTGACGTATGAAAATTATTAGGCAATGCACTGGTTCACAGTTTTTTTGCAAGTATTTACCTTATATCATCAGTTGTTATGATAAAATAAGTTTGACCTAAGAAAAAAGGATTTTACCTATTGAATTAAAACTTGTTATTGTCAAAACCCAAATTTAGAGCTATTTTTCACTTTCAACAAATCCGTATTTTCAAGATAGAAACTCAAATTTTTTTGCATGAATAATCTCTGAACCATATTCTTAAAGACCCCAACATATTTAAAGTTGTAGTTAATAGCAAATGAGTTTTATATCACAGTTATTAGATATGCTATAGTTCACAATAAAATTGTAAGGACTCATAGCATTCATATCTGGTGAATAAATAAGGAGATAGATTAAGCTCCAAAATTTGCATTTCTCAAAAATATGAATAGTCCTGATCCCAAAAATACACGTGTGAAGTATGTAAACATAATTTCATTTTTGACCCTTTTGTGGACACATTTGGTATATGTTAAAAAACCAGTGCCTTATAAAAGTTGTCAACCAATCTCAAGAATCCGAACTGTCGGGCCGCTTGTCTCGTTTGCCGCAGATAAACTGTGACATCCTTGTACGGAATCGACCCGTTAGCTGCATGTATACATGCGGGGAGGGGGCTGCCCAAGCTTGATCTAGACTCGAATACGTGGGATGTACATCAAGTCAGAAATGGAAGCTGATAATATAATTTTCTAAATTCATGGCGAAAATACCAGTGCTGTCTCGGGAAGAAATTGAAGGATTTCCCAGGGTATTGCATTTTTATGGTTTGGCACTTAAATATTGGATCATTATAAAAAAGGACGTGAGAAGACACATCTCCCTACTCGGTTTTTTCAGCTTTCTTTATATTTTGTATACCATGTAAACCCCCTAACCCCACACATCCCAAATAATAGGATTAACCCTTCGCCGCTAATTTGCATATAATGGATTTGAATGAACTTTGACAATCAAGTGGAACATCTGTAGGCAATTAATGAGCAGGAAATAGGGCATGGTGAAATAAAGGGATTTTCCAATTTCTGTTTCTTTTCTAGGCATACATTGAAATGAAAGTCATTGAAGGAAGTTTACAAGAGGAAAGGGGTGAAAATTAACAGTTTTACCTGAAAACATCAAAAAAGGGATAATTTTTAAAGATGTGGTCATCTCTTTGAAATAGGCTTTTATGATTTATCAGGTGTTTGGAAACGAAACCAAGCCCCATCTTTGAAAGAGGCGAGATTTGAATTGGACGTATTTCACTTGACTAATCTAAACTCTATTCAGGGAGATAGGAAAGTGAAAATAATGATTTGTTTCCTTTTAAGAATTCTGTAGCCAAAGTTTTGCGCCTTTGAAAATGTACACCTCTGCGTGTTAGTTGTGTATAAACGGTAGCATTTAATACAAGTTCAGTGAATTGCGGGATGTTTTGGAAATAATTGAAAACTGTGTAATATTTAAGGCATTTAATACTTTCTACATGACGTATGATTGTGTTGTCAAAGATTTTATCATAATGATCCTACAAACCACTGTTTTTATGTTCAATTGTCCTAAGACTGAACAATTTCCGAACATGTCGGATGTAGGACCAGTTACAAGTGCTCATTATCTTTCTTAAAAAGTAGCGTTTAAAGGTATTACAAAGTTTTGGTATGGGGTCATGAATTTGGTTCAAATTAACACATTGGAAGCATATGCGTTCCTACAATATTCATTGATCG